>JARNGD010000001.1:600000-850825 GCA_031001845.1 Achaetomiella virescens
CATGTTTCGTCATCCACCGGCTTCTGCTCTCGGCTCCGGAGATGACGGGTCTCGAGACGTCACCACTTACCGAATCCATTCGTTACGCCACCGTCCTGTACATGTTCATTGTCCAAGGGCCAACGTATTACTCACATGTCGTCATATTCAGTCAGATCCTCAACCGAATTATCGCGAACCTCAAGCAGCTGGAATCACTGCCGCGAGTCTATCATCCAATCGACGTTTGGCTTCTATCAGTCGGAATAGTATCCTCAACAGGCACCCTGCACTACCAATGGCTGATGGATAGAGCAAAGGATGTTGCTGCTTCATTGCAGATTGGCAGCTGGGATGAGGCTTTCCTTCACATCAAGGACATCTTGTGGTTGGAAACGCGACAGGTGCAGGGTATCTTCCGGGTTCACTGGGATGCAGTGCTCAATGCTGCCAGTCAACAAGAGCAATCGGGCTTTCCAAGCTTGGTGCGATCAAACAACACTTGCACAACATTTATATAAAGTACATCCCGATCATATTCAAAGTGTACATGATACCGTTCCAAGTGAACTAGCCCATGACGGAATCTCGCTGTCTCAGCTCGGAGCAATCTACGAAATAGCTTGAGGAACTTCGAACCGCAGGCGCCCTTCCCCAAGGCCCTTTACATGGTCGAAAAGAACATCCCGCCATTCCCCTTCGTCATACACAATCTCCCATCCCTCCTTATCAGGTCGGTGCAGGTACGAGAGCTTCGCCGTTTCCGGGTCCAACGGCGACCCATCCTCCTTCACAATCTCCGTTTCCACCACCACCCGAAACTCAGCACCATACCCCAGTTTCTGATACAGCACATCCCGAGCCTCCGCCCACTGAACTGACACAACCCGCACGCGCTCGTCACCCCAAACATATTCAGTTCCACCAGCTCACACGTATTCCTCTCCTCGTCATAAAACAGATCAAGCGAAAACCCCTGCCTCATCATCAGCCAATCCAGCTCCCTCCCCCTCGTCTCCCTCTTCCCCTTCTCTCCTCCGCTCAACCTCCGCCAAACTACCCCCGCCGCCCCGCGGGGCCCCCAGCCTCCTGGCCCCTTCAAAAAGTCGCTCCGTAACCCTGCTCTGCCGGGCCTCATCCAGCCCCTGGAACCGCCATCGACCAACACCACCGGTACTAGCTTGCGCCCGTTATCACGGGGGTTCTCCTCCTCCCCTTTTCCATCCGACGCGCAAAATGCCACTCGGTACTCCTGATCCCCGCCAATGCGCTCATCAAACGGCAGAAAGAAACAACTCCACGCCCCGCTGCCCCGCCCCACCACACTCTCCAGCCCCACCCCCCTCACCAGTGCGTTGCGGGTGGCGGGTGCGAGTGACTAGCTTGAGGCATGACGTCGTGTACGGAACCGGAGGGCGAGGAGGACCCCGCCTGTCCTTGAAGGAGCAGGTGTCGAGACGGAAAAAGAGGCCTTGCGGCGGGAAGTGGAGGGAGACTTCGGTTTTGCGGCGAGGAGAAGGGCGGGTTGCGCGTGGGGTATTGTCACGGTTTGGAGAGGAGGGAGGTGGAGGGCGGTTGGCAGGTGAGAGAAGATGGGGTTGGGGGAGAAGTGGTGATTGGCGGGTGCGCATAGTCGGCCATAGTTTCAAACCGGCGGCGCTTAGGGGGCTGACTGGGCAAATGTCCCAAATTGGTCAAGATACCGGGTGTTAATAACTGACGGCTCCCGAGGCCCGTACTCCTATTGATTTAAAGGGATACTGAGGCCGCTCCTAACCGCCTAGATCCGTGGCCGTGGTGGGCCTATTCGCCCCGCGGATTGAAACAACAACACGACACCCAGCAGCAAGAAGAAAGAAAAAGAAAAAGAAAAAGGTGCAGAAGAACGAAAGCAAAATTAACGGTGAATGCCCAATAACAGGATTGAACTGTTGACCTTCGCATACCATATATAGGAAGAACCGGTATTAGTACGACGCTCTAACCAGCTGAGCTAATCGGGCTTCTGATTGGTTGCGTAAGCTTTCTTAGATCTTATATCAAAGCTCCCACGTGTTGTTACATCAGAAAGTCTCGTGGTTGAGAAGCCTTCTGGCAATGCGCGTCGTTCAGGTTGTGGGCGATTCTATTGCCTAGCAATACCGAGAATTGCGAAGAGGGTTTCATGATCGTCGCAATCGTCCTTGCTTCTTTGTAGAACCTACATTACAGGATACGGAAGTGCTAGTAGCCTGAACGACAAGACATTGACTCCCTCGCGTGGCTAGCCCAGTATCCTGGTACATTCACTTCTAACACGGCCGTCAGAGCCGCCTGCATGGGAGCCCCATCTACCGCCCAGGGTCGAGTTCTTGATTTCGTCAGCCCTCTTCAGGAGCTTCTGTGCATCCCAGTTGGCCCCGAAAAAATTTCCCTTCAGGAACTTGGCCTTGGGGACCGGGAAATTCGACTTTTGCGGCCTCTGATTAGCACGCCTGACCTAACAAGAACGGAGGAAGCAGAACTCACCGGTGTCCGTCGCCTCCTTCTGATGCCCATTCAGGTCAGTAGCCACCCAACCGGGCTGCACACTAACGACGTGCAAACCCGGGTTTTCGGTGGCAACAAAATTGGCCAGCTTGAGCGCGGCCGCCTTACTGACCGAGTAGGCGCTCATACCGGGAGCCGGGGAGACGTTGGCCATGCAGCTGGATGTATTGAGGACGGCCCCCCGGGGCGGCGTGCTCCTTGAATGCCTGAAACGCGTTGAAGAGACTCAGAAACCCCTCGGTGATGCTGCGGATGAATTTGTCACCGTCGTAGCCTGCGATGGGGCCCGGCGTGGGAGTCCGCCGGCGTTGGCGGGCGGCTGATGCCGGAATCGTTCTCCTACGGAGGGTGGCGCGTCTAATCCCGAGTATGCGTGGAGTCAGTAGGGTCGACAGGGATCATCTTGCAATGCCATGGAATACTGGCAGTGTGGCTCTCCGGCAGCATCGTCTCGGGAAAGGGGTACCACGCCGACTGTGGAGGGAGACAAGAAAACTACAGATTTGAGCAAATCAGCCACGCAGCGGTAATACGACAAGGCCAAAGGCTAGGTGTCCAGAACCAGCTCTACCGATAAGCAGGGCTAACGGCACTAGCAGCTTATAATTGCGGACGACTCGGGATATCCGGCGGTCAGTTTCAGTTTTTTACCGACTCGAAGAGAATGAGGGATCATCGTATCATGTCCTGCCTTGGGGATTTTCCGGTCTTAGCAGAAGCCAACGCAGACAAAACATGATGGAAGGCCGAGATAACGCTCGCCGTTGTTGACCGGTGAAATAGCCACCAGGACTGAGATCTCGGATTGGGCGATGGAGTAGGCGTCTTTAATCACGCAGGCGCGAGACCGCAATTTATAGATCAGGCTACCGGATCGGGATGGACTAGTAAACTTGGCGAGAAGCCTGGAATCCAGGGAGGGAAAGAGCGCATGATTGCGTCTGTGCCTAGCAGGAGCAGGGGGGTTATTATGCCTACTGATGCCGTCTGGCAATACGTGGCGAATGACCACCTCCGGGACGTCAGACTGACCAGAAACTAACCTGATGACAACAGACCTGCAACAAACTGACTATAGACTGTTGTCCCGGGGTAGCCATGAATTACGGTATTGCCAGTACAGAGCATAACTGTCAAGTACACTAGTGAGGTTGTCAGGTCTGTTGTCAGTAGTGGCAAAGAGCCCCCCCTCCCCGGTCCCTCCCCCCTAAGTAATTAGAAGCAATGAGTTGGGGACGGTGCCTTGAATCCGAGTCTCTCCTCTTAGGGCAATCGGAACCTTTAAAGCTCACTGATAACGTTAAGGGACATATCTCTAGCTAAAATACTCTTGATAACGACAAGGCTTGACACTGATTCTGACAACTAGCGGCAACCCGGAATTAAAGGAAGTAACTCTAGAAGCGGCCCGTTATCGCCGTGATGCAGTCTGAGGTACAGAACTATAGCCTGGCACTCGACAGTAGCGCGCTGCCGTATCCACCAGACATGGTGGCGACAGTGCCAGTATAAGCAATGCGACAGGATCCTTTTCGTAGATCAAGGCCCGAAAACCTCTCTGCATCTGGCTCACAAAACTGAGGAGTTTCGCCAATGGGGCTTTTGCCGCCTTGATGTGGAGGAGAGGGGCGAGTATTTTCACTGCCGTGTAATAGGGGTTGTCTGCGGCTGATGATGACGGGCCGAGGTGACAAAGGTTCAACAACGCAGCGGGGCTCCCTCAATAGGCGCCGGGTGCAGTGGGGTGTACATTTCGCGAAGCTCTTTGGCCATGCTCCGAAACAGACTTCCAGGTTGCAAGGGGTTGGCAAGCTCCCAGATAGCCATCTTGGCCTCTGTCATGCGCAGCCACTCAAGATCCGTGGGTTCGGGTGCTTTCAGCGGCCAGGACGACTCCGGAGTTTCCGAGATGTTGGATCAGACCGCGCAATTCCTAGAAACGTGGCCGTTATCCAGAGGACGTCCCTGTCTTGGGGGGGTTGGAATCGGACAGCTTTTGATTGAATAGCGCAGCGCCCTGGGACGCGTGGTATGCCTCGCGCCAGGTGTGAGCTGGGATAAAGGGGCGACCCTCGTACCGGTCATGGATAGCCGTGACAGCCAAGATGGCATGCATTAGGTATGGATTCTGGGATCCGTTGAGTCAGGTGCATGTGATTTGGGAAAGGTGGGGGGATAAGGGAGGGATTAAGGTCTGAACTTACCGAAAAGGCTCGTTCCACGACCGTCTTCTGATCGATGTACAGAATGGTTCCGACAGTCCGTGCCCCAAAGCGTCTCAGGGTGCTCGCGGATTGGCTGACCAGCTCAAAGCAGTCCGCCCCGTCGGTGCTGATCGCGAGGACGGGAGAAACGAGCTCTTGGGGCCCGCGCAGGTCCACGGCATCGGAACGGTAACTGCACAAGACTCCATAAGAGGTGCAGTTTTCGCATTCGGGCCCAGCCTCATCGCACTTGTTTGTCGATTGGTTAGCGCCAATGGTATTACCTGAAATATGAATGTTCCATCGTAGACTGCGTCACTTGCCTTGACTCTCCGCAGCTTGCAGTTCCCGCAGCCACGGCGGGATTTTCTGTGAAACTTGCGCTTTCGGGACGCGCGCTCTTCACTGCGCCCAGCATATGATGGCATGTTGTTTATTGTCTGATTTGCGGTGGCTCCCAGGAGTGGCGGGGCGTTGCGAGTTGTACGATGGGAGGGAAGCTGGGCGGTGACACCAGCGCGGCTAACGTCTCACAGGAATTTGGAGTTGCTGACCTACAGGTATATCCGGAGAGGCGCTAAACCCCGATTCGTTTAGCACCCCTGTTTGTTGCGCCGTGTGTTGAGCGGTCACTCGAGTCTCGACGTCAAACACGCCCTGCTGAGAGCCTCTTCATCCTTCCCTATCTCGTATCTGCAACCTCTCTTCTTCAAGTTTCCATGGCGGCGAGTCTCGACGTCGCTGGTAAATCACGGCGATGGATCCGTTCGCGCCGTTTCAACAGCCTTGCCCCATATTACTTGCTCGGGCGAGTTTCCTCACCTCGTTTACGGTTTGGTTCCCAGAGGCTCGCAAAGTTGTAACCAAACCTCCAGGAGGCTATTCTCACGATTCCATGGCTTTCCAATCTCCGTTTATCCAAGCTTTTCTCTACTCGTTTAACTCCGAGGTTCGTACCCAAGAGGCTGTCGATCATAGCGGGAATGGTGGCACCCATCTGTTTGCGTGACCTGAGCAACCCTGCCCATCGTCGTTGACTGCGCAAGCGTCGTCAGCTCGTTTAACTTCTGGATTTCTAACCAACAGGGCATCGTCACTCGTAATCTTTGCAAGAGTGAGGAGTTGCCATGGGGCATCAGCCGCACCGCAGGATCAAAGTTCAGTGCCAGCCCAGCTATATATGGTCCCATCCTCGACACCTTCTGCTCGACTGCAGTCAATCCGTAGCATTCACTGCATACTTCTTAACTTTTAAGAGTCAAAAGACTCGCCCATTAGTTACCTACAGCTCGATCCGAGATTATATCGACAAGAACGATGGCGGACGCAAGCGGCATGCCCAACATCATCTCGTTCACTAAGACCTGGCGCTCGGAGCCATACGACTTCATCTCCCCCCCGCCTGAGCTCTCATCTGCTGCAGAAATATCGTCATCACCGTGGCGGCACTGACATCGGCAACGCCATCGCCGTCGCCTTTGCCAAAGCAGGAGCCGAATCCGTTGCAATTCTCGGCCGCCGCGAGGACAAACTCAGGTCCGGAGCAGCCAACATCTCGGCAGCCGCAACCCAGGGTACCACTCAGGTCCTCTACGAGACGACTGACCTCCTGAACCTGGATCAGACCAAGGCCGCCTTCCTAGACGTCGCCAACAAGGTCAGAGGTAAAATCCACGTGCTGGTCTCCAACAACATTGTTAACTCCGAGAGCTGTCATCCTTAATTAAGCCATGGCCGGCAAAAGAGTGAGTGATCTGATCTTGCTGCTCTGCTGATTCCGGGCAACGCAAAAAAGCCCTGCCAGACATAAGTGTGGTGAGAGCGCCATTTGATCAAGAACAAAGAATGGCACCATTGCCATTACATGTCGTTATTTGCCTGCTATTGTTTGAGCGCCAGGAGTGCCCGAACCTCGCTACTCCGGACTATCCCGCAGACTAATTATCTGTGACTGCATTTCCACAGACTTCCCCGCTATCTGGCAGGGGAACGCCCGAGATTCGAACGCGTACCGAGGCTTTATTACACCACAAACATCCGCATGATAGGCTTCTTTCTGTCACGTCACGGCCTCAGCACGCCTCATGAAGCCGCTCGCCCCCTTTTCCGCCCTGTTTGGCTTGACAACAGCTTGGCATGCGTCGTCTGCGTTGGAGAAAGCCGATGCACTTGCGAATTGTCTTACGAAGGTCGGTGTCCCGATCGACACTGCTGGGTCCCCTGAATACAACTTGACGCTACACCCTTCAATCTGCGGCTCAACTACACCCTTGTCGCCATTGCTGCTCACCACAACCCAACACGTCCAAGACGCCGTCGCCTGCGCGAGACAACTCGGTATCAAGACAATCCAAAGTGCGGCGGGCACAGTTATGCGTACTTTGGGCTCGCGGAGAGGATGGACACTTGGTGATTGAGATGTGCCGGATGAACAAGGTCGTCTTGGACAACACCACCGTGCATTACGACAGTTGAGGGTGGTTCGCGGCTGGTGCACGTCGCCTGGGAAGTGTACAATAGGAAGAGGGCCTTTAGCCACGGGACATGCCCTGGGTGAGTTCATCTACCTTCAGAAAGCCTGATTCTCAGTTTCTTTCAAGCATGGCTGACACCGAGCAGGGCTGGCATGGGCGGCCACGTCCTCCACGGCGGCGACGGCGTCAGTTCTCATACCAAAGGCCTCGCGTTGGACTGGATGGTTGGCGCTACTCTAGTCTTGGCCAACTCAACCATGGGTGAACTGCACAGAGAGCGAAAATCCCGACCTCTTCTGGGCTGCGCGGTGCTGGCGGTTCCATGGGCATCGTCACCGTGTTTCGGTTTAGGACTTTCGCAGTGCCTGAGAAACTACTACTTCGTGGTGCCTGTGCAGTGGCCTAACGCGGCCCCAGGGCATTCGTTGGGTAAGGGCAGTCCAGGAGTTTGCTCAGACATGCCATTTGGAGATCACCATGCGATTGTGTTGCAAAGAGGTCTTTGACACACCCACACTTACAAGACCGCTTTGCCTGCTCCTTTGTTGCCCGCAATGGCTATTAAGTAGCCATTGCCCCCATCTTCCACTTCTTCCACAACTTCAACCTTACAACCACAACAACTCAACACACCTCAATACAACACATCCCCAATTTCCCTACTTTTGAGCCTATCACTCGTAACAGATTGTTTATCGCGAGCCGCTTCATCAACCTCGAAGGGCTGCACTACGGTGACAAGGAGGGGCTTCAAACCGCTCCTGCGCCGTTAATAAAGAAGGCAAATGCGACGCTGGCGTTGGCCCAGAAATGCGGCTGGCTTGACCAGGTTAAACATTTTGGTGGAGGCGGCATCGTTGACCAGCAACACAACACAGCCACGAGAAGGCAAGTCAAGAGCAGCCTCTGAGTCAACCTCTCACTGACTTCAACACAGCACGAAACCTTCTACTCAACCAGCCTCTACACAAAGGCCCTGAGCGAGTCCCAACTGCAGTCTTTCATCAGTTACTGGTTCAAGCAGGCCAAGTCCAACAAGCGAGACTGGTATGTGCAAATCGACCTACACGGCGGCGAGAACTCGGCCGTGTCCAAGCCTTCTGTCGACTCGACTTCTTACGCCCTCCGTGACTACCTCTTCATGTACCTGCTTTACGACTGCGTTGACAAGGGCGGGGCCTACCCTGCTGACGGTCACCTCTACATGGAGAACTTTGCCAAAAATCACCGCCGACATGACCAAGAGCAACTGGGGAATACATTAATTATCCGGATTCGCATTTGAATCAGAAGGATGCGCAGGTGAACTACTGGGGAGCCATCTAGCCAGAGTTCAGGCTATCAAGAAGGCGGTTGACCCGGATGACGTGTTTTCATTTTCCGCAGTGTGTGCTGCCAGCGGTGTGGGGTTCTCGTCAGAGATGGACAAGCTCTTGGCTGTGCTTGTGGCAGATGGGACGGAAAAGAAGATCTGAACTTGCATCGGATAAAGGCAAGCATTTGAATTCATCTCGTCGATCTTTGAGTCTACAAATCCACAATAAGAACTGCAAGTTGTCAACTGGCCCTGAACCTCTAAGATGTTATGCGAGTCCAGCTGCCGCATTACGTCCACCGTTCTATAATGCCGTGTCATTGCTAAGTGATACACATCGAACTAATCAATTTTAAACCGTGAGTCTAGAGCACTTTCTCTCCCAACCCCTCTTACCCTTTAGAGATCAACATGGCAGCCATATAACTGATGCCACCAGACCTCTCAAGACTCTGGCAATAGTCTTAGATGCACCACCCATCACCGCAGCAGCAGCCTTCACAGCAGCCGGCGCCCCATCCGTCCGGTTCGCACCACCCGTGCTTCCACTAGCACTTGCACCTCCCCTCGCAGCACCCGCCTTCACCAACAACCTCTCCACGGCCAGATATGCCAGTTTCTTCTCATACCGCGCCGTGTACAAGCACGCATCGCCTTTCCCCGGAAACGTGCTCGGCACCCAGCTAAACTTGTCAGTAAACTGCCACACCGTCACGCCCACACACCCTCCACGTCCAGGCACGACCCCACAGCCGCGGCGTAGTCCTGCGACTGCTGCTCGCGGTCAGCGTCGCTCGCCGGCAGGCGTGGGTGCGCAATGTCTAGCTCTGTGTACGCCACCTCGACGCCCAGCGCCGTGAACCGGGAGAGCGTCGCCGCGAGGGACTCGCGGGACGAAGTCTGACCCACCGTGAGATGGGCTTGGAAGCCCACTCCGTCAATCTTCGCGCCGGTGTCTTTGACGAGCTGGACAATCTGGGCTGCGCCGTCGGCCTTGGCGGGAACGGTTTCGAGGTTGAAGTCGTCGGCCGAGGCGGCGACCTGGAAGGAGAGCGGAATGTAGGCGGCACCCATGGTCGTGAAGAAGACGGACTGCCGGAAGGTGCCGTTGTCGTTGAGCGCTTCGTTGACCACGTCCCAGGCTTAGCATTGGCCGGCGTAGTGCGTCACGACGTTGGTGATGTGCGCGGTTATCACGGCGGAGAGGGTCGTGGGGGTCCAGGTGCCGGAGGAGACTGGTTGTTTGTTTGTTTGTCAATAATTTGGGTTCGGTGAGATAGTGTGTTAGAAAGGGTAGAGTTCACCGAACGAAGGTAGCTGGGAATGCCAGGTCAGGGTGTGGCAGCGCAACTGCTGGCCGTTGGATTTGACCTTCTGGGCGACGGCGTCGGACTGCGTGAAGACGAACTGTCCCTGCTGCGGCTCCGTCACCTCCCACTTCAGCGAGTTTTCGTGCGTGAACATTCCAAACTCGTTTCTGTTGTTCGAGATGGTCTGGTAGTCGGCGTCGTCGAAGTTTGTTGTTTCCATGGCAGTGCCAAAATAGAGCTTACCGGCGGCGACCATCAGGGAGAGCAAGCCCTGGCCTGGGGTTTGGTTCTGAGCGCAGGCGCTCAAAAGCATGCTGGAGGCCATTAACAGAATGCGTGTTAGTCGCGCCATCTTGGATGATGTCGTGTAGGCTGATGTCCTCGCCATCCATCGAATGAAGGACTGTGTTAAGAGGAGGATGGACGAGATTGCCCGCTGTGGTTGTTCTGATCAGCCATGATGGCAAACAACCGATACTTGTATTCTCCGGATCACCACCACCAATTCCTGGTTCCAGAAGGCGATCCATGCATGCCTGCGGTCAGCATCACGCACGACGTCCCATGGTCCGATAAGCCGCGCATGCACGTAATCGCCTCATACCATGTTATTTCAGCCCCGAAACTGCGGGTGATGTTGAGGCAACTCGATCTGCCCTGACGATCTTGCATGTTTCAGAGCCAGGGATGTTGTTGCCCCTGAACCGCACAGGAACCACACCTCAATTGCCCAGGGTGCCGCAGCGCAATGCTCCATCATGCGCTTGCCACAAGGTCAGTCTCAACCTCTTTACCCTTTTATCCCAGCGCTCTCGCTCCCTGTAGCATTATGCGGATATTTCCAGCCGCTTGGTAGCGGTAATGATGGCATTGGTGTTGGTGAAACCAGGCTTAGCTCAAGAGGAACCAGGGCCGCGTAGTTCACGATGAAGAGACCCTCTAGAAAGAGGACTCAGACTTCCTCAACGACGCTTTAAGTTCAGCATTCCGCGTTGAGGCATGCTCCTCTGATGCTAACTCACACAGATGGGATTGTGTCGGCATTTCCGGGCTGCATAGACGTGGAGCGTTGCTGAGAGTACACGGGAACGTTCCTCTGGCTCAGTATGAGACTTCTAATTAACCGATGCTTGTAGTCTCCTCCAGATAACCTGGCCTTGCTCGAAAACCTTCCCCAGTCTCCTAGATGGACCATTAAACGTAGACGACATCTCCAGTCTGATGTCATCGCGCAAGCGATATACCCACGCCCCTTGCTTCCACTCATGCCTTGCTCGCACCAGAGACGTGAACCACAATTGAGAAGTTCCATTCGCTGCCGCAAGCATAGGAAGATACCGCTAATATCCGTGGCGGACGGCTCATGAGTTGCGTGTGGCAGCATGGTTTTACGGATCACCTGAAACCGCTCATACGAGCAGAGCTGCTGGTAACAGGTGGCGCTTCTTGGAGGATGAGATTATCCATCGATAGTGGCCTCTCAGGCGGGTTAGATATCTCCTTGAGCTCGTTGTGCTGACTTCGGATGCGGCCGTAGTAGTGGCCCTAGGTTATAGGATAGTTATTCTGTGTTTCCGTGTGGATAGCTAATGACCCAGCCACCTCCTTTCTTGTTGCTGCGATGTCATCGAGCTTCTCAGGCACGCCAAAGGACAGGCATAGATTCCAAGGGTCCAGGGGGATACGCATCTGCCATGTAAAAGAAGCAGGATATTACACAGTAAACTATTCTGACAGCGAGCCACGACGCCAAGCAATGCAAAAACCCCCAATGTGTTGCCACCCCCTTTTCGTTCTCTCCAACACCTCTCTCTTCACCTCATGCTCCTCACCACCCTCTAAGCAAACCTGACCTCATCAAACAACCCTGCTCTTACCTGCACCACACTCGCCATCTCCAAAAAAAGGCCTGCAGCACAATAACGTTCGTCAACACATGCGACACCGACACCGTCCCCTCCCCCGTCGGCGTCCTCTCCCCACCATCGCCCTCCACATCACCTCTATTCTGCTCATCCCCATCGTCCTCCCCATCCTCCGACGGCGCAAGCAACGCATCCTCGCCTCCCCCCTCCTCGGCCTTGGCTTCCTCCTCATCGGCCGCCAGTTTCTCGTCGGCAGTCGACACGCCCCCCGCCGTACGCTGCCTGTCAAAGCTCAGCGCCAAAGGCGAGACATGCGACTTCTCTGCCCCCATCATGGCAGGTCTGATGTTGGGGATTCCGACCTTCCTTGCAAGAATGCTCTGATCAACAGCCTGGAAGGCCCTCGCCTGGCTGGCAATTGGGTCGGGTCTGATCTCCCAGGGGGGACTATCCCCCCTGCGGAAGAGGCCGGGGCGGAGGCACCGCCGGGGGAGAAAGAGCGGCTCCCCTGCGGTGGGAGAGGAGGGTGTAGCGGGGTCTCGGCAGAGGCGGGGAACGAGCCAGGCATGGAGCGGTCGGAGATGGTCCGCTTGGCTTCCTTGCGGCCGCGCGGGCTGCCTGAGCGGGTGGGCGTGCCGAGTTCAGAGAAGATGCGCTGGGCAAAGCCTTCGAGGCCGGTGCGGCGTTCGTCGGCGGGGAGAGCGGATGGGCGGTCGATGTTGGGGGTGCTTGTTGTGGCGGAGGATTGGGAGACCGGAGTCCTTGTTCGTGGGTGGTGGAGAGGAAGGGGTTGATTGGCGCAGTCTGCAATTTGAAAGGCCTCGCGGCGTTGCTGGAGTAGGTCATCGAAGCGAGGGATGGTCTCCCGGTAGGCTGATACTTGGTCGGAGAGGGCCTGCAGGATCTTGAGCAGCCGGGGAAGGCTCGACGGGGCCCACCTCGGACGCCGACGGGACTCTTGCATGGACTG
Organism: Achaetomiella virescens; assembly: GCA_031001845.1. Lineage (NCBI taxonomy): Eukaryota > Fungi > Ascomycota > Sordariomycetes > Sordariales > Chaetomiaceae > Achaetomiella > Achaetomiella virescens. The sequence continues at coordinate 612,647 of JARNGD010000001.1, forward strand.
CATCTGTTTGTACTCGATGTACTCCTGAGAGTCGGGGTCCGATGGTGGCTTGGGCAAAGGCGGGCTGTCGTCGTCCTCTTCGTAGTCGTAGTTCAACGGACTCCGCAGGAACCAGCCCTCCAGGTGCATGTATCCGCAAATAGCGAGGTCGAAGATGGCCTCAGTCAGCGCGAGATTGGTGTCAACTGGGTTGAGGAAGAACGTTTCGAGGCGGTCAAGTACGATGTTGAGCAAGGGGTCAGTTGGGTGGAGAGTATGCGATCGAACATCCCTCGGTGCCCCCGGGAGGGTGTCAGGAACGGCGGGCAGTTCGCGGTTGTGCGTTGAGGTCTTAGGTATGACCAGTTTGATGGAACACGGATGGTTCTCCAGTCGGACCATTGTGTCTTTCAGAATATTATCGTAGATCTCGTCGAAGTTGTCCTGGCCACCAATATTCCCTGCCAAGGACATGAGGTACTCAACTTCTTGCTGGTGGGCGCCTGATGTCCGATGGAGCGAGTCTCCCAGAACGCCTTCAGTGTAGAGCAGGGTAATAACTGCGTATCGGTGATGCCTCTTAAGAATCACCGAGACCAGTTGCAGGGTGACGTAGACCGTTTGGTTGTTTTGTGAGCGGAGGCAGGCCAAGATCAAATCGACGAGATTGAAAAGAAGGGGATCCGCGGCGGCCTCGCCCTTGGAGGCCATCATGGTGGCAAGGTCGAGCGACTTCCGCTTGCGGGCGGCACTAACGACATCTTTCGAATCAGAGCTGACAGACCCGACAATGTCGGGAAGGCCAAGCAGATAATGGAGGATGAGATTGATCATGTCGGGATGGTCAAGCGACTCCAGGATTCGACGAAGGTAGGTCAAGACAGCCACAGAGGAGCCGCCGTCGACATCCGAAGACTCAAGCAAAGAGGGGTATCTGTGTGGCAGTGAGCGGGCATAACGTGAAGACATCGCAAGGAAGCTTACAATAATTGTTGCAAGAAAATGACCTGGAAATGCTCCAGCAGCGTTGACTTGACCTCGACCGACTTGCAGTGGTTCAAGACGTCCTGCCAGAAGAGGAGGTGGGAGAGGAAGGTGTCCAAGTGGGACTGGAACTCAAAGGAACAGGAGCTAACTACTTCGTAGCTGGACTTTGGGTGTTGATAGTCGGAGAATGCGAGAATAGGAGGGAGTTCGTTGGGGGGATGGTCGATCACCAGCTTGCGGCTCAGTTGACTATACAGAGCCCCAAGGCCAGTGGCCATCAGTGTCGAGAGGTCACTTTCGACAATCCACTGCTCCAGCAAGACGGAGCTCGAGGCAGCCTCGATGATGTAGAGCAAGCCAGTCCTGGCAAAGTCGCCGACCTTGCCCTCGTGGTGAATGTAATCCATGAGCAGAGTAGAACAAGGGGAAGTCCTGCTTTTGTGTCCGCCCTGCGAACTTCTCGCGGCTGTCCAGCTGCCTCGTCTCTGATGGACCATTTTGACGGCTCTTAAACCAAGCACCCAGTATTTCGGGGTTGAGACGGATCTTGGTGGTAACGTTGAAGGCGAGCTCGACGATCCGAGCTTCGGTATCAGCGCCCAGCCTGATGGTGTTGGCGCCCGTTATGCGCACCAGCAGGTTCGTCAGACTGGCAGCAAAGGCCTCGTTCTCGACAAAGGCCTCCTCCTCGCTCTCGATAAGGCTCGCAAAGAAGAGCACGGCCTCCTTGATGATCCATTCGTTGAACGAGCCTGTGGCGATCTTGGCCACGGGGATGTAAACCTGCTTGGCGGCGGCGAAGGAGATGCAGGGATGTGGCAGCGGCCGGCGGGACTCATCGCTCAGGAGGCTCGTCAGTTCCTGGAGGCGGATCTCAATGCGCTCGGCAGCTTCGTCGTCGTGGGCGAGGTTGGAGGTGTTGCGCCATATGTGCTGGGCACGTCAGCGGCGGGAACGGTTCTTCCCCATTCCAGACAGTCCTCACCAGAAGCTGGCTGTATTCCTTCTCGAAGCGGTGCAGGCGGCGGGCGGGATCCTTCGCGAAGTCCTTGCGGGAGGCTGCCGACGACAGCGGCGTGTGTGCTAGGAGGCGCGACCACTGGACCGTCCACGGTTAGCTTGTTGGATCGCCGCCTCTTGTTGCGTCGTCACCGTCCACTCACAAAATCCATGGTGTCTGTGGACACATCTCGAGGAGGCGTAGATGCTGCGTAGACGACGAATTCGCTGCCTGAGAGTTCTTGTGCTGCCGCATGAACTGTCCTGTTGCAAGTGTCGCGAAGTTGTTTAGCCGTTTGGTCATGGTCATAGCAATGGGCCCATCAGGCACAGGCCTTCTGTCGCTTCTCGGCCGGCAGCTGCACAGGGCGCTATTAGGTAGGGGTGCCCTGCAGCCCCACAAGCCCCACGACAAGCTCCATGATGCCAAGCCAAAATGGAAACTCGCGCATTCATCAAGCTCCAAGATCCCCTCCGCTCTCACCCACCCACCTCTCCACTTCAGCCCCTGCATCTCAAGTCAGACCCGGAAGCACTGCGTCCAACAACGCCCGGCTGAGCATGATGATCTCTTCAACATCTCCACCTCTCGAGCAAAGCCGAATTTATGCAGCCGGCGTGGTTGATGTATACTTGGTGGGAGAGACTAAAGCCTTCAGGTAATACCAGAGCCGTGTCGTACCGAGGCTGTCGCCGACTGCTCAAATCATCCACCAACTCTGGGCTCAACGGCCAAGTCTCGGCTCCCCACGCACCCGTTTTCGGCCGGGAATCCGCAGCTGGGTGTCTGGAGCTCTATTCGTAGTTACCTCTCTGCTGGATGCATCACGTCCTCGTGGGACAGCTTGGAGAAGCTCCCGTCAGAGCTTCTAGAGCACTGAATCTTGGCCGCAATCTCTGGATACGGATCTGTACTTCGTACCATCACCGAAATTCGAACCAACCCTCGCCCCAATCGCTGTCGGGGCGGCTATGACAGGGCAATGGCGCCTCTTTTCTGGCCCATGCCAGTCATGACCCCAGCAGCGGCCCGGCGCTGGATTCGCGAAGCCACCACCGGCGATCGTGATTCGAGGCGAAGCAGGACCGCGGCAGCGAATGGGAGCACACAATCGCCCTCTGACCGGGATGTCACGGCATCTTTGGCTGCAGCATGCAGCATGGCCCCGGCATGGTTCGCCTTCCTGCTGCTGATAGTGAGTACACGGCACTCTGGGTCAGCCTGTGTCACCAGACATTCAAAGACCGGCTGGTCGCACTTCTTGGCCTGGCAAACCTTCAACCTGACTCGGCAGAGCTCCAGTGACTCTCCAGTGACTCTCGCATGTCATCTCTGCTTCTTTTGTCTTACGATCTTCCTCGACACTGTACTGCCATTGCAAGACAGCACTTGAATCTCCGAGCGGGAGCTCGAGTTGAAGCCTTCCACATCGATGCTGCCAGAGATTCAGCCTCGACATGGGGTTCTTCGCAAGGTCCAAGAAGGTGAAGAAGGATTCACCACCACCCAAACCGAGAGATGATAGACGACCACCCCCACAATATCAACCACCGCCTCTGCTGCTGCCGCCGCCCGCTCAAGCCGCCCAATGTTGGTATCCCAGCAGCCCGTATCAACAGCCTGCGCCCTTCCAACCAGCGGGCTTTCTCCCTGCGCCACCTGGTTGGAACCGGGGACCTCAACCTCACAGCCCGTACCACCATCGTGGAGCATATCCTCCCATCGTAGTGAACCAACATTATTATTACCTTGGTCCCTCACCTCCACAAGCCCCTTCTCACTCTCATACTGCCAACACGCCCCTGGGAAAACTCAACTTAGGGTCTGCGGTAGACCTGGCCAAAGAGATATGCCAAGGAACATGTATTCCGAAGCTTCTGGACGAAGCGTGCGATGCTATTCCACGATGGCACAGCTGCGGAACCCAGTTGGTTCACAAAAGCAACGCCTTGGTTGATGAGATCTCCGACCACTTTGACAGTGTCTTGACCATGATAGACCAAGGCGCCTACAACGGAAAGGAGCAAGACATCTTTGCCTGGCAACCGGCACAACCGCAGACGCCGTTAGCACTTTCAGGGGCACAGATCGTGGAGAAGGGCCTGTCCAAGGCAAGCAAGAAGCGCCACAGGAAGGACCATGCCAAGGGACAGACGACAGCAGCGGCGGCTGCCGTCTCGGAGAGTTTCTTCGCTAAAGTGGACCGATACGCAAACTCGAGGCTCCCTATGACCTTGCCTCCCCTGAAGCTGTTCGGCTCCATTGTCTCAGCCTGCTCTGGAACGTCGCTGACAGTTGTCCAGGTACATTCCCACATATCCTCTGCTCTGCCTGGCAGCCCAGTACTCGGAGAGGGTCTATGAGCCGCCAAGTGGGCGCGCCGAGCGGGATGCCCACTTCGATGCGGACTGGCGGGCCGGCACCAAGGCAATGGTGATCAAGTCCGTGCCCATGGACTACATGAATACCATCGTCTTTGCCATTCGCGGGACGGCCACCTTCATGGACTGGGCAGTCAACCTCAACATGGCGCCCACCTCCCCGGTAGGCTTCCTGGTATGTCCACCCCTCTCGTCCTCTATCCGCCTATGCCGCTAACCGGGCCAGGACGACCCCGGAAACCTCTGCCACGCCGGCTTCCTCTCGGTCGCCCGCAAGATGGTGGCCCCGTAGCCAGCCGTTTACGACAGCTTCTCGAAGAAGACCCCAACCGCGCCTCCTATTCCCTGCTCATCACCGGGCACAGCGCCGGCGGTGCAGTCGCGGCCCTCCTCTACAGCCACATGCACGCCACGTCCAAAGCCGCCGAGAGCGAACTCAACGCTGTCGCAGGCTGCTTCAAGCGCATCCACTGCATCACCTTCGGCACGCCTCCCATCAGCCTGGTCCCGCTCACTAAGCCCGACGACTATGCCCGCCGCCCGAAAGTCAGAAAAAGCCTCTTCATGAGCTTCGTCAACGAAGGCGACCCCGTCACCCGCGCCGACAAGGCCTACGTCAAGAGCCTGCTGGAACTGTTCGCGGCACCAGCGCCGGCACAGATCGACGCACCCTCAATCTCTTCTAAGCCAGCCGATACAAGAAAAACCCGCCGTGACAGACCCCCCGGCACAGCCTCCCCCTCCACTCCCGCCTCCAGACCCCCACGGCCGGTGTGGAATGTGCCCCCCTGCACGCTCAGCTGCGCAGGCGCATCGTAGTCCTCCGCTCCGGCGACCCCAAGGGTAAGATGAAAGGGGGAAGAACAAGAAGACGACGGTGGAGGAAAGGCTGCAGGAGGGGGTTGTGGCACAGGTTGTCACGGACGAGCAGCTCAGGGGGGTGGTGTGGGGGGATCCCGTGGCGCATATGATGAGGCTGTATGCCGGGAGGGTGGAGGTGTTGGCGGTGGGGGCTGTTACGGGGAGAGGGTATTAAGTTGGTGGTGGGGGATGGGTGATGGTTGTTGTTGAGGCGTCTGGCTGTTTTGGTTTGTTCGGAAGGGTGATACCATGGTTTGTGTGGCGTTTGTTGAGGGCTCCCAGGGGTCGCTCTGCCTGGGTGGTTGTGCAAGGGATGAAGGGTCAAGTATGCAGATATCTTGAGCCAGATCAGCCTGCTACGAGCTGGCTGCTTGCCATAATGATGCCTTGAATCTAATCGATGAATGCTCAGAGAATTCCTGAGTAAATACTGTGATCCCGAAGCGATGCCGTCGTCATGGCCACTCACGCAGGGTTGAGGTCGGGGCAATCAACGCCGAGCCCCGATATCGCTAATCGCGATGGGACCGACCCCTCCAGAGCAAGCTACCCCGCCAACCAAAACAACAATGGAGCATTCCGAATTCACGCCCTCGTTGCCAACATCGGCGCCAGCAATCGCAGCCAGATTTTCAAGATGGAGCTCGATCCCAAGCTTCGTATGACCCTATCTCGTACTGTCCTGTTCGTAGCTAACCTCAATTGCTGCAGCTGCCTACTCGACGGGCGACCCGACCTCGTTCGCCTACCCTACCGCCCGCGAACGGTGGCCCATCATCATCGTGCGCTCTTCCTCTCGGTGTGTGACGCTTCTCGTACCCAGACTCGCTGACTACCGATACTACCGCAGACCCAAGCGATTGACGATGTCTACCGCACCGTGGCCTCCTGCGACGATCGCGAAAAGTGCGAGGAGGGCAAGAAGATTCTCGCCGAGCTAGCCCAGCTTAAATACGAGGTGCAGCACGACCGGACCTTGACGTGCGATATCCTATCCGCCCAAGATCGTGGATGGATGCTGACGATGACAAAACCAGCCCAATTCGCGATGATGGCTACCCCGATGTGGCCGGCTACAACAAGGTGGATGGAGCAGCTTGGGCCCCTCACCTGGCTGAAAGCTCCCTGGCTCTTCACCGAGTGTTATCTCTTTCGGTCCGTTTTCCCCATGTTCCACTCTCCCCCATTTGCGGGCCACTAACCTACCCCCAGCCGTATGTCCACCTCCTTCACGCTCTCCGCGCACTGGAAATCCTACGACGTCTTCGCGCGCCAAAAGATCAAGACCTTCCGCTCCTCCCGCCCCGCCGTCCTCGAGCTCGCCGCGCGCTACAAAGACCTCGTCGCACAGCTCCGCTCCCAGTCCCCGCACGACCCGGAAGCCGACAAGCTGCTCTTCGCGGAGATGTGCGAGGTCTGCCTCTGGGGCAACGCCACTGACCTCTCGCTGCTCACGTCCCTCACCTATGAGGACATCCAGAAGCTGCAGGGCTCCGAGGCGCGCCGCGCAGCCGAGCAGAACATCCTCGTGAACGACCTGCCGGCCGTGTACGCGCACCTACTCGCGGCGAGGCACGACCCCTCGAAGAAGGAGAGGAGGGTGGATATCGTGCTAGACAACGCCGGGTTCGAGCTGTTTGTGGACCTGGTCCTGGCCGGATACCTCCTCTCTGCCGGCCTGGCCACGACGGTGGTGCTGCATCCCAAGTCGATCCCGTGGTTTGTGTCGGACGTGCTGCCGGGGGACTTCGCGGCGCTGCTGAACGCGCTGGCGGATCCAAGAAGCTTTTATGAGACGCCCACCGAGGAGGATGAGCTGCAGGGAAGGACACCCGAGAAGTTGAGTGAGAAGGAGGTGGACGAGCTGGCGTTCTTGTTTGGGGAGTGGAGTCGGCTCCATGCGGAGGAATGTTGATGCTGCGGCCGAATCGGGTGTGGACGGGGCCAGGGAGCTTTTGGAGGCTGCCGGAGGAGGCGAAGGAGCTGGTGGAGGACTTGCGGGAAGGGGAGCTGGTGGTTTTTAAGGGGGATCTGAATTACAGGAAATTGGTGGGCGATGTAAGCCGTCACTCTCCCCTTTCCATCCCTTACTATTTCCGCATAAAGCCGTGAACTGACAGTCACAGGCCGCATGGGATGCGACGACGCCATTTCCAGAAGCCATTGGGCCGCTTGGCCCGGGCTCTGGGCTCAACGTTCTTGCGCTCAGGACATGCAAGGCAGACGTCGTGGTTGGTTTGAAGCCTGGGGAAGATGAGAAGTTGAAGGCGATGGAGGGCGGTGGTGGTGATACAGGGGCGCGGAGGTGGGCTTGGAACGGGAAATGGGCGGTCGTCTCGTTCTCAAAGGGGAAGTGAACTCGTCTTGCAATAGAACCGACGTATTAGGGGTGAGCGCATATAGACAGAACCAACATCTCAGTGGGTGATGAATTAGGCGGCCTTGCTAGTCTCCAAGCCGACGGTGTCATGAGTGATGTTGTATTGGTATGACTCCTCAAAAAGAGAAAAACCTCCGATCCCGTAACGATGGGATATCCCGTGATGGCAGGCAGTCAGTTCCTTCTCTTCCATTTGTTTACGAAGCCCTCCAGAAGACTGGGACGATAGGACGAACGGGGATGAAGGCCGCGAGTCGGAGATCTTGAAGCCTCGCAGTTGACTTCCGCAGCCCAGCTCGCTCTTAAAAATAAGATCTGCCTACGCGTAGTCGGCATTACTGGTACTATTGTTGGCTTGCGGAAATAGGCAATCAGACACGGTTCAGGCCTTCCCCATCGCTCATATATCAAACTCGTGGCAGAGAGTTCCTCGGGCCAGTGAGAACCGACGAAGCGCGCTGATTGATCGCACTAGTAATATATTATATTATTATCCTCTGCTACGCCGGCTACGGTAAGGTCGACCGGTTCTTGATTGATTCTTCACACACCTGGCTTGGGGGAACGACCTTAGAATGTATGTATTCGGGTAATTGTTTGTCTGTCAGTTGCCGATGACCCTGTTGTTCCACCTTGGCCCGAAGTCTCCGAGGACCCGAAGGGTTTTCTCGTGGCATCGTGACACGGATCCATGCATGATCACGAGTAACCGGCGTGTTCGCGATGGACGGTGATACACAGATCGGGAGTGACGGATCGGTGCTTAAAGTGCCGAGGTCAAAGGCCAGGGCTGCTCTTTGACAGCGGGATCGTGTTGGGCCGCATTATCAGAGGGCTAATTCCTAGGGTACGGCGACGAAGGTCCGGTGGTTGCAATAGTAGTCATCTCGCGTTCGGCACATGCTTGTTGCTTTCGAAATTGTCTCTGAAAGTGGAGTTTATCGCTAGCGTGTAAGAGCGACGTTTCGTTTCAACTTCCCCTCCTGCGCTAGAGATTATCGAGACGCAGGGAAGGTGACAAAGCGGCGGGTTTCTGGCGGACGACAAGGCATATTCGAGGACAACAATCGAGCATGCGATTAAGTTTCCTAATTTGTCGTCAGCACCTCCGGAGAAGACGAGATTTGCAGAAGGTTCCGGAAGCTACCTTTTGTCCCTGCCACGTGTATCCATCATCGAGGTTTCAGTCACTGCCAGGGGGAGCTGAAAAAGCCATGACGCTATCTCCTCGAGTGGAAGGTGTGTCCCAATGGCACGGAAAAGCCCTAGCTGCTGTCAATCATGGAGGTCAAATAGAGCTGTAAAGCTGTTTCAGTCAAGATGTGACCCGGCTTGGCGTGTCTGCTTGATATATGCCAGTAGATCGGACCCCGTTCGGTCTTTTTATAGAATGTTCCATGAATTCGTGATTGACGGCAGCGACATGCCCTTGTCCCATTGAACATGCTTGCCGCCAATAAGCTCGATCTCTGTGGCAGCTGCGCGATAGATCTGGTTTGGTAGATCTCCGTTGCCGCAGATCTTCGATCGCGACCCAAGGATCGATGCCGATGTGGGACTAGGGGGGTGGCTGTGGTGTAAGAGCCGCTTCACCCCGCGTCAACAACCCTGACCACCGTCTACACCGCCGGAAACTCGCCCGGATGTTGTGTTTGACCAAGGTGCGATTTCACATAAAACTGAAATCTAATCAATTAGCGTCCATGGAACCCCTCAGTCTACTTGAGAAGTGGGCAATCCGCAGCCTCAGGGGCCCGTTCGCATGGGAGGAGCTGCGTTTCGATTCGTCCAATCGGCAGCGGTCCCCAATGGATTTGATCAATCTTTTTAAAGTCTCTCAAGTTGTCAGCCGGTTCCGACATCGTTGCTGTAAATAGTGGTAGTGCAGATCTGTGCTTCACGCCAGGTTTGAACTCGGTTCCGCTGCGTCGGGAACGTCCCCTCAGTGTCTCAATGGGAGGAGCTGGCACGTAAAGTCGGAAGCTGGGGTTTGGCAGGATGCGGACGGTGAGGCCGCTTCAGCTGGGACAGAAACCGCCGTGGAATATTAATAGAAAGCCGCCGTCTGGAAAGTTCCGGAGACCGTGCTGGGCGAAAAGGCACCGAGTCGGTGGCGGCCCCGCGTCCTCGGAGCAGGACGCCGGGGCTGAACCGAGGCAACCGGCGCCAAAAGCAAGGTAGTAAATATCACAAGCCAGTCCCTCTTCTGAGTGTCAGCAGGTGCCAATGATAGAGCCTTGTCCCCTATTTCGGATTCCAAAGTTGCTGATAGTGCTCTTTCCGAGCCACCGTGGGGTGAGACCCGGCCATGTCTCACCTCTGTGTCACTCCTGTCTCGAGCCCACACCCGGCGCTGCCCACGTTTCTACCATGTCCCGGCGGCAAGCAGGCGAACGGATGGCCGCAGTACCACGTGCTGTCGCCGCCTGGGTGGACAAAGGCTGTCAATAATGGGCTCGAGGCTGGGAAAGATACAGATTTGGTCTTCCAGGCGCTTAAGATTGCCTCATCCGTGAGATGACGAATGCTCTTTCCACGTCCCCTGAACACAGGGCTCGCCGAACAGGGCAATGCCAAGGTTTCGGGCTGAGCGCTTAGCCACCGGCTTGGAAACTTCATGATGTTGAAGCCGAGTTGCCATGCTGAGCAGAAGAGCGCGGACGACAACCGGTGCGCTGCTGACAGCCTGAACTCAGACACGGTCACACCGTCTTCACCGGTGACGCTGCGCCGTATGGTTCTGCGATTGTCAATGTCAGCCTTGCATACCCTCGAAACTTCCGAACTGCGGCCAAGGTCTGATATAAAGAGGTGTTGTTTTTTGCTCAACCGCGGATGGAACAGACGGTAGCAGCAGTTCGCTCACCTCGTTCCCACTAGCTTCCCACTGTATCATCGTTTCTGCCTCAGCCTTGCAAACCTCATTCAGAACTCAACCTCAGCATCGAAAACCCACCCACACGCACACTCCTTTTGCTGTCTTCCATCCCTCTTTCACTAACCAACCAGCAACTTCAGCTTGACGCCCCTGTCCTCACCATCCCACCCCTCCAAGAAGTAGACGCGAGCCTGAAGTCAGTCACTTGACCCTCTCGCTCGTCCAACAAACGGACAGCAGACGGACTGAACCACGGAGCAGTGTTCAAACTCAACCACGAGCAGCTCTCCCTGTGCCGAGTTGTAAGCACAAATACACGCTACGCCCAGCCTCATACACCCACGCAAGCCCACAAAACGACGGCCACTCGGACATCATCCTAACAAGCCCTGTCAAGGCAATCTCAGCGCTTGCTAAAGATCATACGACTGACCACCGTTGCCCCGACACCACACGACATAACACGCCACCACAACCTTGTCTTTTTCCCTCATTGACCTTGTCTCCAAGCGCCACAATACCAACAAGACGGTCTGTTGAAAAATAATCGCTCGATAGCCCCCCTTCTTCCTCGAACCTGCTTCAAGAAAAATACTTCGCCTAGGAAGGTTGATAGCAGAGGAACTGAGGAGAACAAAAAAACCAAAGAGGAAAAGCCAGGGCGAGGAGAGCTCAAAGGCAAAGCCATACCGACAGCTTCAGGTCTTCCGCTCGAGTGCAGCTTGGAGCAAACGAAAGAGGGAAGAGGAAGAGAGACTGTCGAGAAGGAAGGGAGAAAGCCTAAGAGGACCGCGATGTGCACTTATACTTACTCCCACTCACACCGTATGTGCTCCCCAACCCGCTGTTCTCAGCCTCTCAGGCCCTGTTGCCCCCCTTTTCCGCTCGCTTCGGGGCTTGACCTTCCGGAATCGGACTGTATTTTCCCCCCGAAGTCCCGGCCATTTCCTCGAGGCTACGGGCCGAGCCTCATGCCACCATTCACCAAAGGCTGAGACTTCGCCTCGCGCACCTCACATCATCACTCTCCCTTCACCACCTCATTCCACACCCACTCCGTTCCACCACCACCTCTACCACCACACACATCTACTGACACACCCACCCACCCCAGACATCGCCCCCTGCCGCGGCCCGAACTCGGCCGGCAACGGCATCGAGATCACCGTCCACTACACCTTCTGCGCCGCCGCGGGCGTCGCCGACGCGTCCACGGGGGCGCGCCAGCCCTGCGCGACGCTCCGCCTCGACCCGAACGCGCCGCCCATGGACCCGATGGACCCGTGCGCGGCGACGTACCCGTGGTGCGCCGAGTCGCAGGACTGCAAGTCGGGCCTGTGCCGGCTGCGGAGCTCGACGGGTGCTGGCGCTGCTGCGCCTGCGGCGGGCGAGGCAACGAGTACCGGTGGTGTGTACATCGGATGCGGAACAGCCCGGATACGTGCTGCTATCATGTCTGTTGCTACGGATGCCGGGCGGATAGGAGGAGGTGAGGAATAGGGTCGAAAGCGTGGTAACGAATGGGACGGTGTTGGATTGGTGGGGGAGCGGTGGTGATGAGGATGGCGACAGAATCATGAGAGGGTGTTGGTTGGGAATCTGGTTGACGTCTTGACGATTCCCGCGATGTGGCTGTGCGGATTGGCGAGGACCTAGCTCGCAGGGTCTCAGCCCGATGTTTGTCGGACTTCTTGGCGCATCATTGTTTTTGATTTTTGTCCTCTCTTCTTGTTCGTTTTGATCTTCAATTCTTCTCAGAATGCAAGGATGTTCCTCGGAGACTCCCGTTCGAAAGGCTGCCAGTCTCAGCCCGACTCGTCATTCATCCAAACTGTCAGAGTGCCAGACAGCAGGTTGAAACGTCCACCCTTGAGGCCCCTCTATGTATCAAGGGAATGATGAACTTGAAGGTCGATAGGTTGAGGTTGGCCGAATCCGAACAGAAGCTGGCTTCAACGTGGGCTTTTCTAACTTTGGTCCTTGGATAATATTGGTTGCCTCCCCTAGTGTTGCTGAAGTGGAGGAGCAGCAGCTCAGGGAGAACGAAGAAAAAGAGACGGAGTATACAAACCCTTCCCCGTGCTGGGAAGATCACTCCCAACACTCCGGTTTCTGTAATCGACCTGGAGGTGTCAAAGACCACTTGTTAGTAATGAGCTGCCATTCAGCCCCCGCAACTCCCGGGTGTATACAGGCTGTGCTTTGCTATCCGTCGTCTCCTACTGGCCGGGTGACGGGTCAGGGACCACAGCCGCCGGCAAGGAGCAGATCTCATTGTCAGAGCAGACCGAGAGAGAGAGAGAGAGAGAGAAGAGAGAACGGTGTGGGAATAGCGTGGTCCCGCCACACCGACTTGCCGCTGGAGCGAGGTAATGAAACCAGCGATATCCCGTCCCGGCCCCCGGCAACATCCCGCAGACCCGCTTACTGCACAGTACGCAGGCCTGCCTTGCTGATGGCGCATGATCGCACCTTGCCAAGCAGGCTGACATCGGCAGGCTAACATCGTGGGAATCCCTTGAGAAGGGGTCCCTGGGGAGGAATTTGAAGAACACCGTCGAAAAGTTGAAACCGAAAGCGGTGTTTCTTCCCACCGTCGCTGAACGCCGATCATAGAAGATCAAACTGTGCACCGCTTCCCAAGGCTGCGGCATGGTTGATTCAGTGAGGGGTAGTCGCTGCAGGCAAGCGCATTTGTGAGTCGGGAGAATGCTGCATCCCATCGACATATGCACACCAACCCGGAAAAAAAACTGTCCTTGGTGAAAGATCAACCCAAATCCAGCCAGAGCCACCCTCCCATCACCACTTCAGGCTGAGTGCCAGGCCGAGATACCGGCTTGAAAGACAGGAGCCAGCTCCGAAAAAGGGTGTGAAGCCCAGGCAGATGACTCGCCATGAGAGGATGTGTCAGAAGGCAGACCAACCCAGTCAATGCACTGGGCGACACGAGCGGCCTGTCCTGCTGCCGCTACATGCACTTCGACGCTCAGTCGAGCGTTCGAGGAAGATGATCCGCCTTTGCTCTATCTGAGCCGAGAGCAACCAAGGCGTTTTCTGGGTTAAGACACACAAGGCTTGCATCTCGAAGCCACACACTCACCCGCCTGATAGACAACGCTCCTTCTCCCCGTAGAAGTCTCCCAACTGCTTGGTATCTGTGTCAGCCACTCCGCCATGCCGGCCCACGGAGCGACGGGAATTTTGCCATATCCGGCGCTATCGGCCCGCCGTGGTTCTAGGGCTGTTAGTGTCCAGTTAGGGTCCAGGGAGGATGAACTGCCGGAAGGGGTACACACGGCTTTCAGCAGTCCCACCGGCAGCTGAGCAACGATATATGGTTGTGGGAGGTTCACCAATAACTACTGCGAAGCTGGGCATTCCATCGACGCTAATGACGGCCAAGCAGGGGTGGTGGGTGTGGCGACGCAGCCGCGTTGACCAGCTGAGCAGAGGACGTTCGCTCGAGTATCTCACAGCGAGCTCAATTTGGCGTACCAACCCCCGCCCCACCCCCCGCCGTCCCGTGTACAGTCCATAACGTAATTGGGCAGGTACTGAGACCCGTCTCCTGGGTACTGGGTCGGGGAGGTCTGTAGATCTGTGAACGGGGTGATCATCTGACGGGGTATCCTGTCAATTCTCAGCCGTCGAGTCCGTCCATCAATTCCCCTCAGAAGATGGCAACAGGCCTCATCCAGCTCCCCGGGTTGCTGCCGATCACAACAGCGAGTGCTGCGGGATACCCTCCGTATCTGGCCCTAGCCCCATGGTAGTGTAGATGCATCCCCCGGCGATCAGTGGCACTCGACTTGCTAAATCTTGTGTTGCATACCTGCACGCCGAGATTCTGCTAGACTCCGAACACTGTGTCTGGTGGCTGATCGCCACACGGTGAGGATGTGACAAGGTGACGAGCAAAAGAAACGACCTAAGGCTTCCCATCCCTGTTGTCGATCGATGACCAGCAAGTGCATGTCCCAAGATCGCAGGTGGGACGGCGTTGCTTTTTCAGGAAGCAAAGAGAATGAGCGGTGGAAATGGACTGCCGGCAGGCTTGCTGCAGGCATGCTGCAGCCAATGGCTTCGCTTGTTGTTAATCAGCTCGAGTCCCGGAATCTGCATCGGGTTGTTGCCGAGAAGCTAAGGGCCCAAGGATCTTGCAGAGTTTGGGTCAATCCAAGAGATCCGATTTGTTCAGATCTGGCTAATCTGGCAGGGATGCGGAATCAACAACAGCACCGTCAGCAGTCAACAGCAGCCAAAACAGTGTGGGGAGACAAAGATACCAGACGATTCACGAGCGTGAAGCAGGAGCTTCCCGAAGAAACCAGAGATCTGTTGAGACAGTCTCACCCTGGTCGTACGATGCGGATGACTGGGAGGGCTGACCCGTCAATTCTCGGGGGTTCAGGAGTATCATCCCCAGCCATATCCAGCCAGAAAGTGAGGGGGAAGCAAAGCGCAGATCGACCGTGTCCTGGGAAATTTTGACCGGATTTGTCTTTCCCCATCAAAGCCAGGTCTGGGCCACCCTCAGACAAGTCCTAATGAGGCCCGGGATTGGGAGCTGAGGATCGGTGGCTCAGCTAGTCTCGGCTTTGGTGACAGCACCCGGAGCGGACCAAACAGGCTCAGCTGGATGGTTAAATATCGCTGGCTGTATAAATATCCCAAGCTGGCGTCTTTGCTTTCCGGAGGGCGTACAGACGACCATCTTCTGTGGTCCAATCGTCATTTCAGCTCCGCATCTTCGTTCAATTCACAGCCTCCATCGCTGCTTCGAATTTTCAGCCATGTGCCACGGACATCCGCATTACCACGTCTGCGGCCACCAGTCCGTAACATGGCACTACTGCCCTTCCGCCCTCATAGACTTGCAGACGGGGTACGAGACGCCATGTCCCAACATCACGTTTGCCGCGTGCCAGTCATCCACATCCAAATGCCCTTTGGTGAATTGCGACTACCGCAGCGCCGGGAATGGTGGATGGACATGCTGCCAATGTGGCGGGAGGAACAGCAGTGGGTGGTGCAAGAACATGTCGCCCAATCCGAAGTGGGAGAAGAACCCGGTGACGAACGAGTGGGAATGGATCGAGAGGTGTGACCATGGGTGCTGCAGGAGTTGCACCAAAGACTGTGAGTTTTTCTCTTCCGCCTTTCCGAGTCAGGGCGGGCGATTCCTGACCTGGCCAAGCCCAACCCAATGCCGGTGACCCAAGTCGCAAAGACGGGAGGAAGGGAAAGGAGTCGAGGAAGCACCGCCAGAACGCTTCGTCCGATGTCGATCCAAATGCCGCGTACAATATCACGCTGGACTACAGCGGGAAAGACGCCAGGGGGTCTTCAAAGAAAGAGATGTACTCGAAACCTTCAAGCCGGAAGAATTAGCTGGGAGTTCCTGGCACGGATTCGTCAACGACATCCAGGAGTGAATTTAACACGCAAAGGACTGGAGGAGTGCGAAGTCGGCTGACCACAAGCCAACCTCAAGGGGAGGATACGAGGACTGCCTACTTCTCTAGGCGTCGAATCGGAAGCGGAAGATCGGGACGCTCGCAAGAGACGGCTGCATATCAGGTTATTTTGTGATCGCTTCGAGCGAAGGGCTCTTTGTATCAAGAGCCATTCTACTGGACACTTGGGTAGAGGACCCCTCCAACGGCCCGCGCAGGCCGCGGCTAATAGTAATAGAAATGATAATAAACATGGCCATGCCAAGTTCAAGCTTCGTGGTCTGGGAACGGGGTCGAAGTTTGTGCCTCTCCGTGAGGAGAAACAAATCCAACCGGGCAGATAAGTGCTGAGGTCTGCGGGAGGTTGGGATCTGGATGGCTGAAACCGACCGGCAACAGGGAGAAAGCGATAATTAGAACTCCCGACAGGTCGAGGTCGGCTTCCTACCTTTCGAAATCGGGTGCCTCAAAACAGGACAGTGAGCAGGTAATTACGCACCAATTTATAGGAGCCGTGTCACAATGCTGGCTCCGAATTGACGGTAATAGCGGCCCAGTTATTCCCCTACCATGCCGTCATCGAGGGATGCTACGGAAATCCCGGGTACTACGAGAGGAGTTGAAATTGCCAATGTTCCATCATCCCAGACTGCTGTCCAGGCCACTATATTAGTGTTACACCGCAACGCTCCATGGTTGTCAACATGCGCGAAAGTGCCCGTCTCCCATCGTGGATAATGCTACAGCCTGAGAATCTCCAGCTTTCATGCGTGGGTGCTCGTCTGAAAGAGCGAGTGAACACGGGCGCGGGAAGATCAATCATGGCGTGGATATCCTCGTCTCATCGATGGACAATACAACGACTAATGAGCCCAGTGCACCTCTCGAACTTGGCCTTCGAGATTTTGAACATAGCTATACGAGCGATACTTCTTCCGGTGCCATAGGCTGGACCTTTTCTGAAGCAGTACGCGTCCCATCGTGCATCCCAACTCTGTAGTGTTTGGCTTTTCTCACTTAGGCCGCCGGCGGGTGGCTTTGGATTGAACATGGACAAGAGTTTAACCAGGAAGCTGCATGCATGCAAGACCGTTGAGCAGGCTCAAGAAACGTCGTCTCGATGACATCTTAAACCCACCTTGGTGATTACATCCCACATATCTGGCCCGGATCCGGCCGTTTGTTTCGCCGGCCGAGTCCGTCGGTTACCCTGGATGTTTGTCTTGGCTGGAGCCATTTGCATCGCCTGATGTAATGCCACGTGCGTTATATCGCCTAGTTGCAGGAGGCCCGGAGCAAGCCCCTGCTGCTCACATGTCCGCGGCAAGATAAATTACCGAATACATGGATTGAAGATGCAGCTTGTGGTACCTAGATCTTGTTTCCCAGGCGCCGCCTTTGGTCGCTGAATGGGCAGAGCAACTCGCCCACCGCTTGAGGGGAAGCCGAACAGGCGGAGATTGGCCGTGTGTTTCTGCTTTTGACAGAGGGGCCTGAAGCGAGGGGCGGTCAAGCCACATGTCCAATTGATGTGCAGCAAGGCCGGAGCTGTTGGTCGTTCCTGATGGCCAGAAGCTGAGCACATCCAAACTTTGCCCAACCAGCAGAGATGCTCAATGCGTTGACGTAACCAGGATCTGCTGGTTTCGGGTCGAGGATTGACGGGGAGCAACCGACCAGCGGTCTGATCAACAAGAAAAAAAATCATGGCCTTCGGCCGCAACAGAAAATAGGCTCCAAAAAGGCAGACAAGTCGAGTTTCTGTGCCCGTGGTGCCACGACACAGGAGACCCAGCTTCGCAGCTTCGGTGCTCCATCCTGGTTGATGGAAGTTCGGAATGGCCGAAGCACGAGTCTGGCCCCAGGAGCAGTTCTTGATCTGCCCAGACGAACCCTTGCGACCCACTTTTACTGCTGAAAGACGGTGTCTCGTTGGACACTTTCAGCAGGCTTGCGCACTGCAGCCGCGCCACATGGGCATCCCGCTGCGGCCTGGTGCCACCTTCATTCCCATCCATTTCCTGCGCGTCCTCCACCGAGCGCCCGTTCATTCATCATTTCGTCCCAACTGTGACATACAGGATCACTGACAGAATTATCTCCCAGAATTACCTTCAAGATAACCGGTTCTCGCAGAATTGGACGATCCTTCGCGCCGCGACAACCGACATCCCGGACACTCGGCTCCCTGTCATCATTTCCATTGACTCCCACTCGGCGTTTCAAGTTGCGACAGCGGCCTCAGCCCAGCGTCCGCCAACAAAACCCACTTGAAATAAGAGGAGCGAATATACGCTGGTACCACCTACGCCATGCCCACCTCACTGGAATCTTCTCGCCCAATTATGGCTCCCTCCGTACGTCTTCCCCCCCTCTTACCTTCGATCGTGACTACCAATCCACCCAACCCCTACTAACCGAGCCCTTCGTCACTCCCGACTAACACCACCCCGCCTTCCAGAACCGCACCTCACTCCGCTACAGCACCTATAGCATGAACGCGCCGTCCGTCACTCCGACCGTGCTCAGCACTGACAGTGTGACGGCCGAGATCCGCCCAATTGTTGACGGGCTGGAGCGGCTCAAGAACCCGCCGCTCGCCAACCAGCGTGTGCTCCTCAGCGAGGAGCAGACGAACAACCTGGCTAAGCTGGCCCTGAGCGCCAAGCTCGACCGCGCCCTCGCCCGCCGCATGACCAGCCAGGATGCCGTGATGCGCCCGCGCAAGCCGTCGACGTCAGCCGTCGAGGTCACGAACGAGAAGGAGAAGATCTAACGGATACAACAATTTGATTGAAGAGGGGACGTTGGTGGCATTGGCGGGTCGCTCGGGCAATTACATGGAGGATAGACGGCGAGGGAAGAAGAATCGAGTTGGGAAGACGCACCGCTGCTCGCGGACCAGACACGACAATCAGTCGGCCCGGCGTTTGTGGCCCGACGTATGAGGCGAGGGGACGGAGTAGGAGAGTGCATCACGAGCATGCTCGGGTTTCTGCTTTTTCTTTGTGATTTGGGCATTATCGTATCGGCATCATTTCTGATTCCAGAGGAGGAAGTTCACGAGTTTTGAGTCGACACGTCACAATGGGACATGGGGGAATATAACTGGCGGTGGATATATCGGATCCCGGCTGAAGGGGTCCCCAGGGATATTTGACTGCTTGCTGGGATGGGAATTTCTTTGTGTTTATTTCAGGAGAGGGAATGGATAGCGTGTGAGTTGGAAGAGTGGCCATTTTCGAACATTCCCATTTGATGATGTTTCTTAGACTCGATTTGTCCTTAAGCAATGCAATTCCCTAACGCCTAGCCGAGAATGAACAACCCATCGTGACTTGAAGACATGTACGCGGCCCCATCTACGCCATTCGCTGCAGCGGAAGCCTCTCCCCCAGAAAACCCCTGCCCTGCCCTCCCATCACCATGTCAACCCCTCAAGCATCCCTCCTAACCCTCTCCTCCTCAATCCTCCCCTCTACCTCCTTCAACAACTCAATCAACTCCTTCTCCTCACCCTCAAACTCCAGCCCCCTCGCAATCCACTCCGTGCCTCATGCAGCCGTCCCTTTTCCACGAGACACCTCCCCCGCCTGAACCACGCCTTCGCGTTCCCTGCCTCTTGGCCATCGACGCTCGCCTCCGCATCCACCGCCGCCTCGGGCCAGTTCCCCAAGTGCATGTGCGCCCTGCGCGCGGTTGCTGTACAGCGCGTGGACCTCCTCGCGCACGAGCTGCGAAGGCTCCCAGGCCGGGCGAGTCAGCGCCATCTGAGCCCCAGGGTGTAGAACTTGATGGCCTCGGCGTAGCGCTGTTTGCGGTACTCTGTGTTGCCGCTCTCGCGCAGCTTGGCGAGGTTGGCGCTGCGCTTGGGGTTGACGGGCACGGGCGGGGGCGGGACGATGTGAGGCGGCTCGAGCGCGTGGAGCGCGCGGTGCAGGGTGTTGAGCGGCGAGCTCGGCTTCCAGGGCGCGGCTGGACGGCATGGCGGAGCTGATGGCTTTGGATTTTGGGTCGATGAGCAGGGGAATGAAGTCGAACGTGTCTGGGTCGGACATGGTGGGCGTGTGTGTTTGTGGCGAGGACTGGAGTGCGGTACTGAAGCGCTGAGCTCGGGAAGCAGGACGGTGTCGTCCTTGACTGGCGCTGAAGGAGTGGAAGTGTCAGGCTGCCAGTGGTGGCAGTGAGATCTCAGAGAAACGCTGTACGTCAGGAAATTCGGCCACACAGCGGTAGGTTGCGGCTGTTGGCTTCGACCGCTGGGTATCGGTGGGTTCACGATGCGCGATGGCCACCGAATATGGATGACTTGGCCAGTTCAGCCTTGCCCCGGAAACCTTACCTTATCAGCCGGTTCATGATGACTAAGCTATCCTCAGGCCCATATTTACCCCTTTTTCTCGGTCATAAAACATAAACAAGCATCCGCCTAAGAGGTGGTCACAACAGAGAGCTGATGAGGAAACCTGGACTTCATTAAAGGATTCACCGTCCTCCGCTCGCAGTGTTCGTGGTTATAATCTGAATCTTGAAAGTGTGATCAATCGACGCCCGCATGCGTAACCCACCAGTCTTCAAAGTATCAGCTCGCCATGCTTCGGGAATAACAGACCTGGCAAGATATCATAACTGTTGAGTGTCACGCCCAAACTTGGGTTCACATGTAACATTATCTAATAGTTTTATCCCCAAACTCCTAAAATCGGCTCTCGGATGCACCCAGAAGGAAACCAAATGGCAACGCTATTACCTCCCAAACACCCACCCAAAAGGCCTTTAAAATATAAGCAATCCGTAACCTGCCGAAATGCATGTCCGGCCATTCTGACACCCAAATCTCGTCAATTCAGAGCACTTCACTCTCTGCCAACACTGGGCTTGGCCCTCGTGAACGACTCGGGCGGTGACCAGTCAGTCTTCCGTGACGGGTCCGAGACAAACATCTTGGAGACCCAAAAGAGCTCATGTTCCCAGCAACCCTCAGCTGGTGTTTTTGGAATCGCGCCCACTGTTTCCCGAGTCAGCATTCTTTGGGTGTCTCTAGCGTGCGAGAGAGAAGCTGATTTAGTGAGGGCACTTACACTTCTCCCTCAATCTCCCAACAATCCGCCTCAAAAACTCAACCTGATACGGCTCCAGATGCGCCAACGCCGTGTCCTCCGTATTCTCCCAGTGAAAGTTCATCAGATCACAGCGCTTAAAGTACTGCCAGTGGGCCAGGAGCATGACAGCGCCGTGGTGGACGTCCTCGACAAAAGCCGTGAGCGGGTGGTTGAGTGGCCCATAGCGTGTATCCTGGACTGTGTGAGCTTCTGCTTCTGCTGTTGCTGCTGCTTCCGCACCGCCGTCGTTCTGGTCGAGGGCTCCGGGCGAAGAACCCACCTGCGACTTCCCCTCGAAATTTTGCCTGACGTGCCGGTAGCGGTCCTGAGAGGTGCATGCGACCTGGTACAGCAGCAGAAAGGTGGCAAGGAACACGGTGAACCAGGCTTCCTTGTTGCACGAGGTGAGCAGGGTGTCGAAGGCTCGCAGGACCTCTGGGGCCAGTCGCTTCCAGATCCGCTCGTTCCGGATACTGTCGAACTGGGCCACGATCATGCGCGGAATGTACGGCCGCACGAATCCTTTCGCGGGAGTCATCCCGAGGTATTCTTTGCCACACAAGTATGCCGAGCCCGTACCGTGCCCTGGGAGAATTGTGTGAGTGATATGGCTAGAAGGCTGATGAGTCTGGGTCACATACGGACGGCAAACCAGAGGCGCACAATCTTCTGCAAAAAGTCCTTCTGGTCCCGCAACGACTTTCTCTTCGCCTCTTTGGTCGTGTGCCCGCCTTCGAGCTTGACCGTGTCCTATTGGGATTCTCAGTAAGTACAGCAGAGAGGAAGCCGTGCCAGGGGAGCTTACAGGGAGAGAGCTGCAGTGTCTCACGATCATGGCCAACGTGTCCTTGACGATGTCGTCCGAGCCCTTCACGGCTTCGGAGAGACCTTCTAGAGCATTGCGAGCGATGTACTCGTTGAAGTCTCTGGCTGTTCTCTCCACGTCGACGAGACAAAAAGCCCCAAGATCCTGTTTCTTGAGTGTGCCACTGTCCAAGTACCAACGATGTGAGACGTCCGTGTCGTTTGGCTTGAAACGTCGGACCCGGAGTCGCACGGGCGGCCGCAGAGACCTTGTGTCATCTCAATGTCGTAGATGAGATTGTCGACGTAGTCAGTAATATTCACCACTTTGGTGTGATCAAAGCGTTTAGTGTAACCCAGGCCTCCGGGGCGATTTGCAACCATCGATGTCACCTTGAACCGGAGGCAGGGAATAAAGTGGATGGTTTTCTTCGAGTCTCGCCGTACCCTGAGACATGTCTCGCACGGCGCGATGGGGCTATTCGCGTCCTGTTTGTTGGGAATACACTTCGGGATGTCAGCCTGAAGGCGTATTCGATGCTGCGGGAGGCGGGGACCATGTCACTTACACGAACCCGTTGGTTATGGCATCGCAGGCATGCGCCCATGGTTCGCGTGTTGGAGGTCTCCTTCCGCAGGTATTCGTCAAAACGGGCCCTCTTCCGGTCTCGTGAACCCTCCCTGTTCATATCATCACCGGGTCTGGGCGGTCCTTCTGTGACGGGCACGGATGGGTAGGTTGTCGGCTCCTGTCTGCTTCGCTCGAGCTCCTCCTGATGCTCTCTTTTGATCCAATTCCCGTTCTCTGACTGCTTCGCATTCCCAACATGTGGTTGTGTCAGATTAAAGATCGGGCCTTGTTCGACACTGTCATCACTGGAAACGGATTGCCGAAGGCTGGCGGGCGAGTGATAGTCATCCAACAACACAGGATTGGGAATACAAAGGCCTCCAAACCGGTTGAAACTCGGCGCTGTGGCATCGCCCAAAGCCCTCGGCTTCCTGAACTCCTGGATGGATGACTGGTAGCTGGATTGGTGAGTCACTACCTCCGGGCCATAACCCGACTGCACCACTTGCAGGCAGTTGGTCTCGATCGGGATTAGAGGAAAGCCGGCAATGGCGGGTTGGGATGGAGAGGCGGGAACGGGCGTCCAGGGGCTGAAAGCGGTAGTGGCCGGAGACTGATCGTATGTGTTCTGGCCACCAGCCGCTGGTGGGAAGCCAGACGCTGTAGGCCAATGATAGGGCAAGTAGCCAGGAGTCATCTGATCCACCGGCGACGGGGTAATCGGGCCCCATGACATCTGGGCAGGGGTTTCGGTAAAAGTACCCGGCCATGGTGGAGGCTCGGCCTCAAAGTAAAACGTGTTTGGCGGCTGATTTCCCTCTTTAACCGTAGGCCCTGCCCATGGAGGTGCCTGTTGGAAGCTCGAGGTGTCTATTGCCGGAACAACGCATCGGCTTCTGGGGGGCACAAGGACCGCCCTGGTGTTCCCAGTTCCGCGGCGGACCATGTGGCGATATCGTCAATCGTGATTGACCCGTCCGTGTTTGTGGGAAAGACTGAAAAGCGTATGGGGTGCCGGCCTCTCCCTGTGAGAAGACTGGGACGGAGTCGATGACCGGCAGGGCCGTCCGGAGCTCTTCTGTTCGATCAAACGCTAGATTCGGACGACGCTTCTTTGATGGACGGGTAACTGCATCTGCGGCGCTACTGGGTAATACAGTCGGACCGGCCTGCGTGAAGACGTGAAGGTTAACAAAGGACTGTACTCTGTCAAGCGGCAAGAGCAGATGACCAGGGGAAAGGTGACTAGTTACATATGCATGAAGAGGCTTGGACAGAGTCTGAAGGTCGGCTTCCATTGCCGGCGTTGACGGCGGGCTTCAACCAAGAAGGTAGCCGTCCTCGGCCGCTGTCGAACCGATCGCCAACCGATCGGGCCCCTGCTTGTGGCACCAATAGGTCCAGCCGGAGACCCTGGGGGGGCGATGAGCCCGGCGCCGCGGCGCTGGCTCGGAGCTGGTTCCGGTTGCCAATCGGCAGTGCAGCAAGACCCTGTTGTTTGATGTCGGGCGAGCTCTGTTTGAGGATCCTTTGGGCAGTCGGTGTGTGGTACAAGCTAGCGGGGAGGTAGGCCGATACCGAACACTCAAACGGACTGAAAGGACCCGAAGGTACCCAGGGGCTGTCTCGATCAGGAAAGGCTGCGCGATCGAATACTGACTGCCAGAGACTGTGTGGCATGGACACGAAGCCGGCGTATTTGTTCCACTGTGCGACTGCAACGGGAGCACAACACCTGTCACCCTTGGGTCTTGGTGTCTGGCTAAGTTTGCAGGTGCGAGATTTCAGGAAGCGAGACCAGGATTTGGACGAGGAAGACGGAAAGTTCCTGGCATGCCGGCGACTGGAGGCCAGTTGGGGAGAAGATCACGCCAAGCTCATCTGTCCTGCGCGGTTGTGCGACGCCAAGGGAAGGGAAATGGATCTTCCAGGAACGCGCAAATCACAGGCCGATAGAATGGCACAACCCCCCCCCCCCCCCCCCCCGGGGCCTGATACCCAAGCCTGAATTGAATCTTCGGGTTGAGGTCTTTCCACTGGACAAGGCCAGGCAACCCAACGTGCCGGTGGTCTCGAGGGTTTCGTCCCACCGGAAAAGGGAAGGTGTCAAAATCCAGGAGCAGGACGATCACGTTATTCCCGGGGGCGATGTTCGCCTGCTGGTGGAACTGAAGACGGAGAGGGAACGGACCGATGGGTCACCGATGGGCGAGGTGATCGGACGGACGAGCCATGGCGAGTTGGGCAAGCAATAACTTGCTGGCATCATTGCTGTCACCGGAGAGAGACGTTTGCCAATCCAGACTTCCAGAATATCTTCGAAGGGCAGCAAAGTTCTTCCTGACGTTCTCGACGCACAATCAGAGTGTTCGTCTTAAGTGGGAAAGTTCGAAGGTATCATACTGTTCAAGTGGCATCCTGGAAGCAGCGGTGGGTCCTTGGCCGACCGGTGAGCATGCAGGTTGCTGCGTTTGGGTTGGGATGCTGCAGGGGTTCATGGGCCGTGCCTACCTCGGGGTCTGCCAGCCGAGAACTGAAGGCCTGGAGCTAAGGGTGCTCCGCCCACGCATACGGCGCGCTCCCCGAGTGGTTGCTGCATGTGACACAAACGAGCCGACTGACCCAACATCACGTCCCCCAAAGCGACACTAAGAAGCCTGGACAATGGCCAACATCTGTCCGTTAAGAAGACGAAGTTGAAAGTACCGGTTAAGCAAATATTGCGCGCTGTCTGGATAGTACCGGGAGGCGAATCTGACTGCATATCACTTGCCCGCATGCATAGGCACGTAATTATGTACCTAGCACCAATGAGCCTTCCTTGTGGTTCGTTATTACCTGCAGAAAGGACAACACGTATGCCGCCAAGCCGATCATCCCCGTTGGTGAAGGTGATCGATGGCAACCGCACCGCAGCTGTCGTCGCCCAGTCCCCGGGAGAGCCGTCGTGTTTATCTCCGGTGGAACTGCAGGCGTAGATCGGCCGAGTAGAAGACGAGGAGCTTCGCGAGCGCCGAGACGACTAGCAGTGTTCCAGCCAGACGGTCCAAGTTTCCAAATACCGGTTATTTAAGAAGCGCGCACTTCCGTGGCAATTCTCTGCGGCGGGATGGATACGTCTCGTCATGTCTCAGCTGCTTAAAGCTTCCTGGCTTCGTGAGTGCGGTCGGCGGACCGCTCCGATCCGGGAAGATCTCCCAGGTGATTGACCTCCTTAGGCAAGGTCGTCGGCCTGGAATTGGGGCCACATTCCGCGCTACGGGTCAGCGAGCGGAGCACAACTCGACCAACCCCCTTACGCTTAGCCTGTTTGGGAGTCGATGCTTGTGCAGAAACGCATTGTTGGGGACTTAGACCGAAGGATGCTGTTTGAAGTCATGGATGGCGGGGGAGGGGGGCGCCGAGGAAAGAAGACCCTTTCTTACCACCAAGTTGTCAGAAAACGGATGGTTCGACGTACTTCGTTCGCTGGCTGAGACTTGGGTCTCTCTGCTGTTTCCAAGAGCAGACGAGGCAAGCATCGGAGGGGCATGATTTCGCACGAGGTTCCACGGGTGATAGCTCGCACACGCCTGCTGAGGGGTGTTAGAGCCTCCTTTCGCGCCATGGCTTTGCTGGGATAAGAGGTGTGTCCCAGTCCTAGTTGAATGACCGGGGAGATCATCGATACCACAAGACGTGACTAATCCCATTTGACAGATCCTGTCACTGTAGCCCTGGTTCTCGGTCGACCTTGCCACGCATTCCGCCGTTTGCCCGACTGCCTTCGACTCCTTCCTCACTTCACCTCCCTTGTTCCATCAAGCTGACAGGAGCCTAAGCCCAGTACAGACGACGACATCCACGGCGTACAAGATTTCCGCACTCGACATGAGACAAACGGAGGGCATCCACGCAGCGGCAGCAGAACTGTCTCGGCGAATGAAGATGGCTGTGCTCGACACTGTCCAGAAGCACACACACCACTCCGTCCCTCGCGCGACGCCTCTTCGAAGAGACATGGAGTCCAAGCGTTCAAGCCAATCACCTCCGTCGTGCTTCGTCTATCCTCTCCGCGATGGTCCCACAAGCTTGGGAGCACCGAGTACTTAAGCCCGTCAAATTCGCCAACGCGTTGGCCGTTCTCCTCCTGCACCAGGAGCGGGCTCTTCATAAGCTGGACCACCGAAACCACGCCCATCCGCCGACCCCCTACAGCACCGTTTCCTCTCAGATCTGTCTGTTCAAGCCTGCCAACGCATCGGATACCAGAAGCAGTCAGATATCATGGACAAGATGGAGCAACACCCAACGGCATGGACACCCATGGACTTGGCTGGTGCTGGAGAGTTGCCCCCCTATGTTGTCCAAGTGGATGAGAGAGGCCTTGCCGAGGTGGAAGATACCCTGAAGAGCTTCAATAGTGAGTCCGAGTACCAAAGTGCTCGAAGGGTCCTGGTCGGGAGCTGATAAGAACAGAACTTGGACTTGGCGCGGATGCTGTGACTCGTGACAACTTTCCACTTCCGACAATGCGAGCGCAACTTATCCAAGCCTCCGCTGATATCCACCAAGGCCGCGGTCTTGCCATTGTCAGAGGTCTCGATCCTCGCAAGTACTCTGCCGAAGACAATGTTACAATCTTTCTCGGAATCGCCAACTACATCGGCGAGCAGAGAGGTGTGCAGGACAAAAAGGGGTCAATGTTGAGTTCGGCTACCTCGCACTTGACCCCTAACATAGGATGCTAACCAACCCCAGCCCATGTCACAAACTCCAGAGTCTGGACCACCCCACCCGAGATGCGCCATGGAATCCATACAACCACTGGTTTATTAGTAGAAGCCCTTCAGATAGTATCCTCAGACATCCTTCTTGCTGATATGCCGTCCTCAGGCCTGGCACTGCGACATGGGGGCCGACGTCCTGGCGCTCCACGCTCGCTCGCTGGCGGAAACGGGTGGGAATACGTTCGTGGCATCATCTTGGACCATACACCAAGAGCTGGTGACACAATACCCTGAGGTTCTAAAATCTCTCTGCGACCCATGTTGGCCGATCCAGGTGTCAGTCAACGCCCCTGCCTACGATTGGGTTTAGCTCTTGATGCGCCTCGCATGGTGTTGGCAATAGTCGCTGATACCACCGATCCAGATCCGGTAATCCGCCGCGATACATCACTGCGCCACTGCTGCACGTTTCCGAGGACAAGATCATGATCAGCGTCGACCCGGGTCGCCTGGGCCTCCACCCGGCGACTGCTAAGACCTGCGGGGAGTCGCCTGTCCCAGCCTTGACTTCGACACAACTCAAAGCACTTGAAGTCCTCTCCAGTCTTGCGTCCAAGCACCGCCATCGGGTGGACACGAAGCAGGGAGACATGATATTCATCAACAACCTCGCCCTTTTGCACGCCCGCGACGCCTATGTCGACCCCGTGGATGGGCCCGGACGTCACTTAGTACGGCTCTGGCTGCGGAACCCGGAATTGGCGTGGGATATTCCCAAGTCGATGCGAGTACCCTGGGAGGCGGCTTATGGACCCGGTGGTAGCGGCTTCCCTGGCCTTGAGAGGAGGTACCCCCTCTACCCAACCTTGGAGTACAAGCCGCCGAAATACACAGCTGGGTCCGCCGCCTTCGTCCTCGAGGATAGCGAGTACGTCAACGGAGAGAGCTCAACTTAAAGGGAAAGCATTGTGGGAACAACAATACGATCCTCTATCCTCAGCTTGGTCGAGTGTCGTCTGTGCTGCAGCGAGCGGATGGATGTACCCCACTGTTAACCCTGTTCACCTTTCCAAGGCTTCACAGCTCATCATTTCTACCACGGCTTCAGCTTCCTCTCACAACTCCGGATGCAGTATCGATCTCACAACCATTTTTTTTTTCTTTCGGGCCATTCTAGTCTCGTTGTCTCAGTTGTCTCAGCCACTCACAAAACGAGATTGATCCCCTGTCGTGTACTCGAGGAGAGTCTTCGGAACTCACACATAAAAGGAGAAGCAAAATTGCACGAGGACTCTACTCAGAGAACCCCAGTCATTCATTGGCCCCCAAGTAGCAGTTAGCTTGGCAATAGCACAGTAAGGCAGAGATGGCTCCTTCTCAATCTGCACCTCTGCATTTTCTCCCCAATCCCAATGGGCCGCGCTTCACCTCTTTTCCGCCTGCAGCTCTCGCTGACCCCAGTCTGAAGCCCGAGAGCTCAACTGAAAACCAACGAGGGCTCGTTCCCACTGTCGCCATTCACTGCTCACGCTGATCTGCAGACCGAAAGACTTCGGAATTGAGTCTGCTCCAATACAGTGCTCGACTCTCCGCTTTCCTCGTCTAATACTCAAGGAGAAGTCGTCTGCGCATTGACGATTACGGGAGAGACTTACGATATGTCTGATGCCTTCACTAGTGCCGCAACCAGTATACTTGGAGGTAGGCGATCATCGTCAGCAAACATGTCCATCATGCCTGACCTCTCCAGTCGTGGCATTTCATAACGTCAGAAGCAGCCGGAGTTTTGCTTACCGGTCTGCACAGCTAGCTCAGGCCGCCCCCGGCGATCCTGCGCGTCTCTCAATGCACTCTGGACGGGCAGGATCCTCTGGACCACCTCTTGTTGAGTCCATGATTTCGTGACAGTCCCCGTGAGAAAGGTCGAGATCAGAGGTCGGAAGGCAAACCATTGTTTTCTTTCATCTCATCTCTTCATAACCTCAGTGATAGTTTCTTAGCTGTGTTGCCATTCGCAGAAGTAATGTCGCCCACCCATACCATCAAAGACTGTAAGCAGCTTGGCTCGGGCTCACAGACAAAAGCTGGGGTACCGCCAACTCGGAACTGGCTGACCGGTTATCTCGTTGGCCGTTTTCTTCGGGGTTTGCGTGAAGAGGCGTCCGGGCAACAAATGAGCGTTTGCAGCTCGAGCCAACCAAGCAGCACTCTGGCCAACTTTCTCTGCAGGACCGGGCCAACACTCGTCGACTCGCCGCGCGTAATATGCATCGAACAGACATCGGCCCGGGAGCGTCAGGCACGGCCCATAGTCCTCCCGTGTCGAGTCCTGCGCCCGCATGCCAATCCCGTGATAACAAATAAATGCAGGTTGGTGACACAAACGATGTAGTATCTTGCGAGGGGCCCAGGGCCCGCCGGGGCTGCGGGAGGGGGTGAGCGGGAGAAGCACGGACATCCATCATGCGAGGGACTGGCCGGCTCCGACCCGTTGTGCGACCATCTTTCTGCAGCTGCCCAGCAACAAGACCTTGTGGAGTTAAAGACGGCTAGTCTATTTCCGCGGCTGTGGCGTACCACGAAGTCGGCGTTCTCTCTTTTTTTCACACCTGTTCCCTGCGCTAATCCCGGCAGCCTCTCACTGTGTACACATACCTCGGCTGTACGTCAACCGTCAGGAGGTCTTACTCTCGGCGACGGGAGATCCTCGAGGGGAGATGGCTGAGGAGACCCGATTATCAGAGACTGGCTCCTGACAAGCGAAGATGGACCTCGCAAGATTGGAGGTTAGCCCCCCCTGAGAATGTCCGTCTAGTATTCTTGATTACACTCACTGAAGTTTAATATTACAGGGGTTGAGAATGGTCCGTTTTCGTAACAGGATGCTCTGTGCTACGGAGGAGGTATTTTGTGGCCGAGGCACAAACCCCCCGAGCCTCAACTCTCCAACATGCTGCAACGCCTCTTTTTCTGCCTTGGTCGGAGAGGAGTGTCAGGTTACACGACCATCTTGCAGGCTCCGAGGTCATTGCTTCCTTTGTTCGTCCTTTGACAAAAGCAACTGGACCAACAAGCCTCGGTAAAAGCATGTCCAGTCCACAGTCCCCAATCCCGGGAGTGAAGGTGATTGGATGTCCAGGGGTGATGATCTGCGCGTCGCCTCCACCTAACCCCCTATTCCTTGGCCAAAAGTGGTCCCTTCCATATCCAACACGGTTTTTTGACAAATCGGTAAATAACGTTATACAGAATCCTCATGCAAGATGGTCTCTGTTCGATCCGCTGCAGAGGTGGGATTGCCATGTGGCTCCAAGTCAGGCCCCTGAGGCCTCAACCCCGTTGTCTGTCGCCATCTCAGCAGCCGACTCCTCATATTTGAAGCAGTTACCCGCGTATCAATAGTCGGCTTCTCGGACTTGACATAACTATTGACAAGTTCTCTGCTGCCCTCGTCTTAGTAATCATGCATTAATTCCCATAGGCATGCGCCCTGTCTGTCTTGAATGACAAGAATCTGCAGACGCAAGCCGGTCCCCAACCTGACTAATACCCCTGTTCTGTGTCCCGCTCCTGAGTACTCCCTCAAACCCCCGGCGCAACCCCCATCCGCACCGCACTAGTACCCAACCTCTCCTTCCCCTTTCTCACCTCAAAAGACTCAAACAGCCGACAAACTAGCAACCCTCCCCAGTTCCCCCTCCTCCCTCCCCTGATGCCCCTTCAACCCCTTACTGAACTGGCTCCTCGCCCTTATCTTCTCCCCGTACGCGATGAACCCAAACGGCACCAGCGCCAGTCCCGCACTCACCCCGGCCAACACTGTACACGACCACGCAATGCCGAGCCCCGCGACCATATCCTCGATGGCGAGTGGAAGCAGGGCGCCGGCCACGCTGCGCGTCATGCTCATTGCCGCGAGGGCTGAAGCGGAGTAGATGCCGTAGGCGTCTGCTACGTACTGGAGGCATTGTTTTAATCGTCAGCTCGGAGGCGTAATCAAAGAGGAGGACCGGAGGGGAGGGGGGAGGTCGGAGAAGGAAAAATGGAAGAGGTTATAAGAAAATGGGAGGCGAGGAGGGAGTCGCACGTTGATGATAGCTACGTAGATCAGCTGGTAGGCCAAGCCGTAGGGGATCATGGAGAGCAGCGGGACGACCCAGTGGATGTCGGTGCGGGCTGACCAACCCAACCATAACATGGAAAGGACGTAGGTGGGCCCGCCGGCGCACACAAGGGGCAGGCGGAGGTACTCTTCGCGCTTCGCCGGGTGCCTGGCGGTGAGGCGCGGCGCGTAAGTGTCGTACCACAGGATGATGAAGGAGCCGAGGATGGTGCCGAGTCCCACTGCGTGTTGTCAATATGCGCGAAAAGGTTACTGTGAGGTGGAGGTTGGGAACGGGCTAACTGATTGTGAACAAGATGCCTGACATGCCGGTGTGAAACCATAGACGCCTTGGAAGACACGGGGGAATATTTGTATAATCCTGCCAGCTTGTCAGTGTGCCCCAGCAATGGTCAGTGGAAGGCTGAGTTGGATGGCTCACATGTAGAATACAGCATAGACGAAACCCAAATATGCACAGGACAGGGAGACGACCATCTCGCCGAACAGCAGGCGCCACGGTCTGGACAGAGTTGTCTTCTGTCAAAAATATCAGCTCTGCATCCGCATTCACGGCGGTTCAAGTTTGTCTCCGAAATTGCACTCACATACGCATCCCAGGCACTCTCTTTTTTCACATCGGCGGGAGCGAGAAACAGCATCCCGGTGTTATTATTCTCCTTATTCAGCTTCGCCGCCCTCCTCTTCAAAATTGCTGACGCAAGCGTCTCAGGGTGAATATCACGCCAACGAGTGAGGCTACTGGAAGTGACAGCACGATCCTTGGACGGCAGACAGGTCAGCAACAGCCCGGGACGGGCGACGACAAGAGAGGAAATTGAATATGGGGCGACTCGCCAGAAAACTGCCCGCCAGCCCAGCTTAGTACTCGCAAATCCTGCGATGATTGGTGCCCCCAGGGGTCCGATGAAAGTTGTTACAGACCTGTAGGGTTAGCATCTTCAGCCAGACCGGAAGTGTCATTACCAGGAATAATCAATCCGAGTCATGGAGAGATTCAAACTTACCATACATCATAACCCTGCCCCTCACCACCTCCCCTTCGAACAAATCCGCAATAACCCCACCAAACACGCTCACGGGCGGAGAGCCAGTGACGCCGGCCAGGAACCTGAGGACCAAGAATCCGGCCCAGTTGGTGGCAACTGCTTGTCCCAGGGACATGATCACGAAAAGCACGGCGCCTACAAAAAGCACCCGCCATCGCCCTATCCGGGGCGATTCGCTTAGGGGGGCCCTGGAAAGGGGATGTTGTCAGTCAGGACCTCTCGAAAACGTGTTAGGCTACCAAGGGGAGTACGAGTAGGAGGGAGAGTCACAGACAGGCTCAGAAAATAGACACAGAGGAGAGCAGGGGGAAAGAGGCGAGCTCTGCGTCGAGACAAAAAAACTAACACGCACCAAACCAAAGGGCCAAACACGAACCCTGCTAAATACAAGGACGCTGGCAACACCCTCTGCAACCCGGCCGGATTGGGCAATTCAAAGACGACGGGTAGCGACGGGGAGAAGTTGGAGGTGATGGTAGAGTGAAGGAGGTCGTTGTTGTGGATAGAAAGGCGGCGAAGAAGATGAGGGATTTGGCTAACTGTGTCAAGTCTCTAAGTCAGCCTGGGAAGGCCATGAGTTCGCTTGGAGCACATGGGAGACAGTGGTTGGAGAAAGAAAAGTAGCGAGGGCTAAAGTCCTGCTAAAGGCGATGTGGAAGCAATGAGTTCAAGTTGAAGACTGGCCGGTGAGAGAACTGTAAACTAGCAGCGGAAAGGAGCGTACGGTTGACCAGTTGTGGGGGTTTCCTTTGTCTTTATGCTCGAAGGAGATAATGGTGACGCCCTCTTCAGGAGACGCAGAGGAGGGCGGGTAGCTGTCGGCGTCCGTCGGGTGTACCGCTCCCTCGCTCTTGCTGCTCGTGCTGCTGCCGCTGCTGGACGGCGAAACTGGGTCGAGCTTCTCGTCCACCATTTTCCTTTCGGCGCCCTTCGGTTGGCTCATGGTGTACGAAAATTATCCTGGTTGACCAGGCGAGGCGGAAGACGATTTTGGAAGTGTGTTGTAGGACGTCAGGGGCACCTGAAGCCAGATTCAGGGGCAAGGAATGTATGTAAGTGACTGCAGTCCTTGGCATGTCCATACAAATCTTAAAACTGGGACACAGCAGATTATTTATGTCAATTTCAACTCTAGATTCCTTTTTTCTGCCACACCGTCTGCTCTGAGCGCAATGCAGTACGAACACATCGTGACTCCGATCCAGCGGCGGAGGCAGGGATTCTGACTTGGCAGTGGTCGGCGAATATGCGGTTTGTATGATTCTAGAATCCCATATGATTTTGCAGTTCTTTCCTCAGGCAAGTCGAGGCTTAACAACAACCCGCCTTACCACTACCACCTTCCCTTCCCTCGAGTCTTGTTCTCTGTTAGCCCTTGACATCACCACCTGATCAACACACCCGGGCGTGGCTTGTATCCATCGTCTAGTACCTTTCAGGAAGCTAGCTTCCCCATTATTATTATTGCATCAGCGTCATGACTGTCCGATGACGGCGTGGGTCGGGCCGGAGGGGTCCGATGGGCCTCCGGCGGCCTCGGAGAGGTGGGTCTAGCATGCCATGTCTGGGTGAAATCGCCCCGATCCGGGGGATCATCGGCGATGTGTGGATCTCCATGTGGTTCGGCAGTCCTCTTTTCCGCGCTGATGTGTCGGGTTGGGTCCATGAAGACAATAATAATAGGCTATGTATGGTGTCTTTAAAGAACTGTATCTCTCTCTGGGTCTTGGGAGAATACGAGAGCAAAAAGAGTATATGAGTTCTGCTGCTTTTCTTGAGAAGCTCCTGTTCCCGACGATTGTGTCATTCCCGTCGTGATTCCGGAGCCGGCAGCCTTCAGGGCGAAGGGCCCAATATGTGTTAATCTTCTGTTAGTTCGGATTCCCCCGGACCCCCTCTAGCGGTCAGGCCACCACTGGCCCTCTTAGTCACAAACGGGACTCTGACAGGAAGACCTCACAAGCCCCTTCCCACCCATTGGCGTTGTCTAACCTTCACCCTCCCTTCCTGTGGTAAACATTCCAAACCAAGCCCCCTGCAGGTCCCAAACAAAGCGGTGTAACCCTCTCCACCCACCTCCGACCTGGTGGCCCAGCCAGGTACTGTATGAGCCAGCCACATCGTCTCTGCGGGGCCTCCTCGTCCGGGGTACTGTAACTCATCTCCAAGTCAACCCCCAGGTAAGGAAGGAAGGCACAATGCGCCCTTTCCATGTCTGTCCGAGCTCTCGCTAAAACAATCGGGCCTGCACGAAGCAGGCATGGCCCCATCAAGCGGACAGCAGGGTGAGACCCGATTGGTTCCCGACGATTGCGCGAGGGGGGTCATATGCCCTTATTACCGGGGACGGTTTTTGTTTACTCTACAATCTCGGCCTGGATCGTGCCGAGGCCGGGTGTGCCATCGGAGTGAGTTTGAGCGTCCCGAGTCGGGACAGTCCATGGGTCCGGTATCGATCCGGTCTGGGGGGCCATTCCCGAGGTGGGACCGGTGGTTCGCTCGTACGGGCCGGCTTCAGTTGGGTTTGATGCCGAGACGGCTGTGGTGGTGGAAGTGTGCAGAAGAGTGTGTGGAAGTGTGCGGAGATACTTTTCCGGGATCTTGAAAATGGTTGTCGAACAGTTCGTGTCATTTTGCGGTTCCAACCACTACTCGTTGTCCTCCGGCCACAAATCATGGCGGGTGTGGCAGGGCAGAGTGCCTTAGGCAGGGGACTGGGCAGGTACACAACCAACAGCAAGGGTGATGAGAAACGTATCAATTCCATAAAAGTACTGCTAAGAAAGGATACCTTATATTTAGACCTTCGAGACGTGACCCTAGTTCCCTCCGAAGCCCATCCCCGCTCATTGTAACGCCAACCCAAGGTATCGGATGCAAAACCGGTGGTATCTGTTTGAACCAGAAACTTGCTGAATACCCTTCCAAAAGCTCCGTTCCGCTTATCTCAACCTTGCTGATCCAATGTATGAAAGTAAATCGCCCGGACCTCACTACTGTCATGAGCTGCATAAAGTCGATGTCATCATAGTCCGCTTCTCTCTGCGTCTGCTTGTGCCGGTCTGCGTGAGTGGAGAGGCAAATGTGGCAAAGGGGTATCTCGCGCCTAAAACGCCGGAAGCGCCGAGGTAAACCGATTGCACAACCTGAGCAAAAAGTTGACGATCAACGCGAAGGCGCCGAGCACGCTAAAAATCTGGAGGAACTCCCAGGGGTATCGGGTGCGCACTTCGGTCTCGAGGAAACCCTCTTGTCCCTTCGTGAGGGCATCTGCAGGGCTGGCAGGGAAACGGCCGGTCGAGACGTACTCCTCCATGAGGGCATCTTTTTCGTACCAGCGCTCGCGCAGCCAGAGGTCAAACTCCTCTTGATTGTCCAACGGGATGTCTGCGAGGCGGAAGCGGCGCCAGTAGAAGTTCACCGACTTTGGCGGTTGTCCCCTAATGTAGGTACCGGAGAGGGTGAAGATCCTTTCGCCGAATTTGCCTCGTCTGTTCCATCTGTCAATTCAGGTTCACAACGTACTACCCGATTCAGACTTACGGAACGCCCTCGTATGCAACGGTGCAGTCGTAGACATAGTCTACAGTCCCCTTGAGCTCGTTGAGGCAGAAGTAGATGCCGGTGCTGCGCGGCAGCAGCACGTGCTCCGGGTCTTTCACACCAATCTTCTCAGCCCACTTTGCCGACTTGTTCCTGCCGTTCTGCGAGGCATTTGTCCCCTCGGGGAACAACAGCAGCCACATGGGGTCAAGATACTTCTTCCCGTCGGGCGCTGTATGTGTCGTCTTGAGCTTGCCCAGACGGTGGGCGAGCCGCGGTTGGTCAACGGCCATCTTGCGGGACATGAAAATGAAGCCATAGAACATCATGCCGGGGCCTACTATCGGGATGTACTTGAGAGACTCCTTCAGGATGATGTAGATGGAACCGTGCATCTTGGGAGCGTTCGCGTACCCCACCCACCAGAGGTAGAGCCAGTCCGTGTAGATCTGCACCATGTTAGTTCGAACTTCGCAGCAGTTTGTCGGATCCCATCTACACTACGCACCTGGTGGTTGGCAATCATGATCATGCGCTCGGGGAACGAGAACTCGACCAGCCCGTCCTCCGTCTTCCGTATCTGATCTGCCACTGAGGCATCCCCGCTGATGCGTATTGTTGTCGGCCCCCACCAGTTCGTCATAGTGGTGATGAGCAGCCCGAAGGACTGCTTTGTGAGGGACATGTAGGCATAGTAGAGCTCGCGGTTGATCCAGTAGAGAGGAGAGCCGATGAGCTGCGTCAGGTGGATTCTGCCGTCCCAAGGCTGTCGTTAGCGGTGTCTACAACAGACGGCAGATGGGGTAGAGTGCATACGTCGTGGCGCAGATCAGAAAATAAGCTGCGCATGAGACAGCCCGCAGGACCTGCACTACCCGACCGTGCTTCTCGCGACCGGATGGGTGGCAGTCGTCGACGCCGGCGCGGCAGCCGGAGGGATGGCATCGGCGGCCATTTGATCACGCACGATGACGCAGATCGAGCGCTAACGGTGCCGAGAGTTCGGGTCGAGGATCTGAGATCGGGGTACCGGCCTACGAAAAGAGCGAGAGTGTTGGCGCAGGGAAATTAGGAAAGGAAAATGGTCGAGGGATGGGGAATGAGACGGTGGGCAGATGTCGAGTTTTGCGAAGCTCGTGAAGATCGAGGTTGACCGCAAGGCAGGCAGCCGCAGGCGCACACGCTGAGCTGGTTGCTGCAGGGCGATCCGCCAGTTCCGGAGCTTAGACCGACGGCCACAAGGTCCAGGTCGCAAGGAGCTCCCAACTCTCCAACAGCATCGCTTGGGACACCGCAAACCGCAACAAAGCCGTCCAACACTTATCGCTCGTGTGGCACAGCCGCTGCCGGTGGCATAATCTTAATCGCTGGTCCGAACGCAGGACCGAGACAATCGACACAGTAACTATTACTGTAGTCGGATCAGATGGACATGTGCCTCATAGCTCGTCTCGTCATGGCCCAAAGCTGGATGGGGTACAGCATGTGGGATCGCTGTGGGTTCGAATGCAACACTTCGGATGCAGCCTGCAGCAGCCCCACTGTGCTTCTGGGCGCCGAGGCCCTGACAACGTGCTGGAAATATGAAAAGCCGATTCCGACGAAGCTTGGCGTACCGTGCTAAAGCTTGAGCAGGGCTCTGGGCCCAGCCGGCGAGACGGACGCATCTCCAATTGAGCGCCCTCTCATTGGCTTGAGGCGCCAAATGAGGATCCCTTCGGTTGTCATCGATCTTGGCACTTGGCGCTTTCCCTGGCCCACCAACAGTCAAGGAAGGACCCTTAAGCTTTGAGCTGTGTCATTGCGAGACGCAGAACCCAGAGTTAGCACCTGCCAAACGACAGAGGAGAGGCAGACTCGAGACTGACCATGTCCGCATGTCGGGGTCGTCATTTCTGGCTCGACACCGCCACTTTCTCCTTACCGCCGACATGGCCATTGCCTTGAAGTCCTCCACCATGACCGCGCTGGGATGCGGCTGTCCGAGACTCGGAGGAGCAGCAGCGGTAGCAGGACGACGACACTTCTCTGTGTCGGCTGTCCACAGGAAGATCCTCGATGCCGCAACGCTACCAGACCGCACCATCCCTCACTACCAGCAGACGAAGACGTCTTCCCTGCTCTCATTACACTGG
Organism: Achaetomiella virescens; assembly: GCA_031001845.1. Lineage (NCBI taxonomy): Eukaryota > Fungi > Ascomycota > Sordariomycetes > Sordariales > Chaetomiaceae > Achaetomiella > Achaetomiella virescens. The sequence goes on from JARNGD010000001.1 coordinate 650,608, forward strand.
GCCGAACCACCACGCAACATCCTGCTCATGCCTAAGCTGCACGCGCCCAAGGTAACCGTGAAGGCCATCGAGTTTGCGAAGCACATCTACAACAACTACCCGGGCCTGAACCTCGTCTTCGAGCGGCACATCGCCCAGGACATCCACGAGACCCTGCCCTTCCCCATCTATACGACCGCCCCGAGCGATGCGCCGACCCTCTTTGCGAAGAAGATCGATCTCGTCACGACTATGGGCGGCGACGGCACGATTCTGCGCGCGGCGAGCCTCTTCTCTATGCACAACAGTGTGCCCCAATCCTCTCCTTCAGCATGGGCACCCTCGGCTTCCTGGGCGAGTGGAAGTTTCTCGAATACAAACGCGCCTGGCGGGAGTGCTACATGAGCGGGTGCTCCGTGGCCATGGAAGACCTCGTCGACCCGCACACCCGCGCCGCCATGGCCGAGCCGCACCAACCCCCAGCCCAGCAGACTACACCCCGCTCGCCGCGTGGGACACGGTCCGCGGCAATGGCAAGTGCATGGGGCCGGGCCGCACCTCCAAGATCCTCCTCCGCAACCGCCTGCGCGTCGGCATCTACGACAGCCAAGGCCGCAACATCAACGAACAGCTACTCCCCACGTCCGCCGCGGAACCCGACCTCGGCCCGCCAGTCGCCCACCTCACCACTAACAACCACGCCGCCATCCCGACCGAGCTGAACCCGCCCTACATCCACGCCATCAACGAGGTGTCCATCGACCGCGGCTCGCACCCGCACCTGGCCATTATCGACATCTACGTCAACGGCCATTTCCTGACCGAGGCCGTCGCAGACGGAATCCTGATCAGCACGCCCACGGGGTCCACCGCGTACTCGCTGAGCGCGGGCGGCTCCATCGTCCACCCGCTGGTCAAGTCGCTGCTGATCACGCCCATCAGCCCGCGCAGCCTCAGCTTCCGGCCCCTTGTGTTGCCGCTGCACACCAAGGTCGTTCTCAGACTCAGCAAGAGGAACAGAGGAAGGGAGCTACCCGTGAGTATTGACGGCAAGAGGAGGGTCGGGGTGACGATCGGGATGGAAGTGAGGGTGGAGGGCGAGAGGTTGGAGAAGGGGGTGGATGGGTGGCGCGGAGGCGTGCCGTGCGTGATTAGGGCGTCATCGAGGGGCAAGGAGAGCGAGGGTTTTGCGGAGGATGATGATTCCTGGGTGGGCGGGCTGAATGGGTTGTTGAAGTTCAATTATCCGTTTGGGGAGCCGGTGGAGGAGCCGTAGGAACAAAACAGGTTGGATCTAGAAGAAGGATGTTGGAAGATATACTAAATCCAGGGTGTAGGATAGAGAAGGACTTGGACTTGATACCCAGACGGAGATATGGTAAATACACCTTGTATATGCAACCCCCCCGGCTTTTTACCCGGGTTGCGAGTCAGTGACTTGGAATATAGCTGGCAGACTTGTCGTGTCAGGAGTACAGATATGTTAAATGTGAAGCGCTTAAGTTAAAGAACAGCTCAACGATGACTTTCAGTCGAACAAGGCCTCGCAGCAGCGGACAATAGGTGTAGTCATTGCTGACGTCGACTAGAGGTCCATGAGGGACAGCACAAGATCTTGACAGCACTACACCAAGTCCGTCTCAACAAATCCATCAACACTATGGGATTGCTCATGCCGAACTGGTTGTGGGGGAATGTCATATATTGGAGAGCAACGCACAACCCTAACAAGGCACAGTAAGTTAACCATGATAATGGGACGACAGCTGATAGGCGCAGCAGATCATGGCTGGGCCAAAGAAACGCAAAACGCGATGGCCAAGCTACCATTCATCATTATTACACTCAAAATATACTACATGCACCAGCGAAAAGCAGCATATACGGTCGATGACTCGCTTTTCCTCTTCAATCCCTTCTCCCATCACGACATTCCTTTCATGTGCACCATTCATTCCCTCATCAAACCCCCCTCAACACCCTTCATCTCCATTACTCCTTAGAGAGCAGCAACAGCAACCCCCAGCACAGCCATCCCCAGCCCGACAACCTTGCCGGCCGCACCGCCAGTAGCCACCGACGACGTCGGCTTCGTACCGCTCCCGGTCTTGGTCGGCGCCGAAGACGCGGTCGGGCCGGCAGTGATGAACGAACTGGGGTTGCTGGTGGAGGTGTGCTCGGGCTCGTCCTCATCGTCGGTCGGCTCGGGCGCCGTGCTCGTCCCGGTCTTGGTGGGCTTCTGCTCCTGGGACGACGACGAGGTGGCGGCGGGCGGGGCCGAAGAGGGCGAGGAGGCGGCGGGAGGGGCGCTGGAGGAGCCCGAGCCGGAGCCGCCGCCGGACCCGACCTCCTTGCAGAACTTCTCGGTGGCGGGGAGGACTTGGTCTAAAGACGCACGCGCGGGGAGGTTAGGATGTGTGGGAGACAGGGAGAAGAGTAGGGAGAGGGGAGGTAGAGGAGGAGGAGACGTACTGATGGCAACGTCGACACCGCACTCTCTCAACAACGCAGGGGGTGGCGGCAGACTTGACGGCATCCATGTTCTTGCAGACGCAGGCGAAGTCGGTCAGCTCGCACTTGGTCGACTTGGGGACCGCGCTGGTGATGCACTCGAGCGAGCAGGAGGGGAAGATGGACAGGTCCGGGGCGGCGGCGGCGAGGGTGGCCAGGCCGAGGAGGGCGGTGGTGTACTTCATTTTGAGGGTGATGTTGGTGGTGGTATTATTAGGGTATATCGGGGTATCTTTGCAGGAAGATCAAAGACAACGAGCGTCTGGTGGTGGTCACTGAACGAGCGTGATGGGGAAGTGAAAGGGAGAGGGGACACATGCTGGGTGAGAGGGAGAGGGGCTTTATACGGCAGGGCTGGCTTCTCCTTCACACCCTGGAAGCAGGCTTGACTTTGCCATCCCAGGACCCAAGGAACCGCCAACGTCTCGGCGGTCGATGAGGGAGTGGAGCAACGGTCCATCGTTCGTGGTGGTGGGCTGGAAGCGGACGCAGGAACGGCGCATTGGCCCACTTGGGTGTTGAGCAGGAAAGCCTCTGTGGGCAAGATGGACGGGATTCCCTGTTCCTGGATGCATCGGATGCGTTTTCCCCCCGGACTGAGTTGCCACAAGGGATCTCCAGAAGGCGAGCAGTGCAATCCGGGGAAGTGGAAACTGTATGCATATGATCGCTCACAAGGCAAGGAGCCTCGGCCCCAGTACCCCGTTGGGGTAGGCTCTGTCCGAGACAAGGTTTTGTGCTCCTTGAATCTCATCACCAGCTTCCTCTGTGTCGCGGGGCGCGTATGCGGCACGGCAGGTGAGGGAGAGCTCATCTCCAGGCAGTTGAGATTCCCTTGCCCCCGGCCCGTCTTCCGGAGCAATAGTCGACTCAGAGGATCGAGCGATCCCACGCCGTCGCGAGTCTTGGATCATTTGTGACAGGCTTGGGTAGGGACTGTTTGGTAGGGGAGTGTGGTGGTAGGATTCGCCCCGAGACCGGGCTGTGCTCTTGGCCGTCGAAATTATCCAATGCTCCGATGAAGTCGACCAACGGGCCGGCCATTTGTTCAATCTGTTACCCAACCCAATTCACATTCGATGCCAGACGAGGCAGGTGCTGGACGCAGAGAATCATGCCGCTTTCTCTGCAATCTCGACCTGCAGGAATGGTTGGAAACAGTGGAAATATATCGTCATGTCTGGCAATATCGTGTCTGGTAATATCGCCACGTCTGTCAATCCTATTTTCAGACGGACCGCTATGTTATCACCAAACTTCCGCCTCTCTGCCGCTAATTAAGATGTCATGCCATCGGAGGGAACGAGGAAGGAAAGTCCATCTCTCTTCTTCCCCATGCTTTCCTTCGCGGGCCATCCCCCCTGCATCCGGCTTAGCGCCCCCGCCCCCTCCACAAATGACCCGCCGCCAATTTGTGGGGATCCCACCCGGTCCATGTCCCTTCCCGGCCGCCTGCAGCCACCCTGCCTTCCCTTCCCCAGACTGCGCTTGGTGTGTCATTGTGGAGACGAGAACCCCCGATCATCGCAACAAGTGCTCTGCAGTGCGCTTCCTGGTCGTGAAGCCGAGGCCGAGACAGACGACCAACGGACTGCCAAGAGACATATGATTGTGGCCGGCGTCGCGTGGATTCGCAGGCCTTCGGTCTCGTTCTCGGGGTGGGGCGGATGCCCGAATGCCTGGTGACTTGGCGAGGTGCTCTCAAGATGACCAGAACCTTCCTTTGCCGTTGGTGACATCCAACATCCTTCGTGTTTGAGGCTCTGTCTGCTTAACGTTGGTCATTCATTCATGGGAAAGGGGTGTCATTGCAACCTGCATTGCATTTGGTGCCATCGAGATTCAGGATGGATGGCTCCTCGGTGGATTGAGATCTCCGGGCTTGAGACTTGAAAATAACATGCAGCGGGGAGGTTGAATGTGGAAGAGATGGCAGAATCAAAAAGCAGAAAAAAAATAAAAAATAAAAACAGAAAGCAAGTGGTGATGGTCAAGGGTTGTTTACTTACCTACTCGAGTTTCGTTGGGTTTTCTTAATATGAATTTTCAGTTTTATTTGTCTTTTTTTTTTTTTTTTTTGTTTCTTAAACCGGACATGTTACTTCGAGCGAGCTCAGCCAACACACCTCACGCGGCGTCGGGCTGGACTTTACCCTCTGCCTCGGACCTCTAAGAATGCTGCCAACAGCCCCCGTCCTCCAGTCTCCGATACTATTGTTGGTGTTTTGCACTTGAAGTGGGAAGACGCCAAGCCTTACATCTCTGACCCTACGGGAGCTGCATCGTCCGACGAATTGTGCTCGAACAGTGCGGTCTTGGAAGTTGAATGGTCAGCCTCTTGAGGTCCTGTGTAAGGGTGATCAAAACAGCAATGTGTGATGCCGTTTGACCACCCACCACTTGCTTTCTGTTGGAGAACCACTTCGTGGGCTTGCACCTAAGTTATTACGACAGCTCGAGGCGGTCTGTGCAGGCCGAGTACGGGAGTATGGATGGGGGATGTGGGAGGTTCGGAACTGTGGCTGGACGGTCAAGGTGAGACTCTCCTCTAGACCAAGATGAGACTGGACATTCCAGCAAGAGACTATGGGAGCACTGAGCGGAATGCCTAGCAGCAAGCAGAGCAGCACCAGGGAACGGAATTCAAAGCAATTCACTGGGAACCGGGCTTGACATGAAGGGCGTGGGTGTGGCCCTACATAGTAGTCTATCATTAAACTGCATCTCAAAGGTATCATTCCTCATTCCTTGCCCCACTCTGTGAGGTAGCAGTGTTCACAACTATCATGCATATCTTGATTCTGGAATGATGTCAGCGGAGGGCCTCCTCTCTGACTAACCCAAACTGAAGGGAGAAACACATGTTCTAACGCAGTGCTTGTCTTGTGCTGTGTTAAAATGGAACATCTGACGAGCATACAAGAGGTGGAACGGAGTCATGCTGCGCTGTGTTTGCAAGGGGACAGACAGGTAACAACGGGTGTTCATGTTTCACATGTGAGGGACGAAGGGAATGAGGAGAATACATCACATTCCCCGGAATCAAAACCCAGGGGTCCATCGGAAAAAAGAAAGGAAGCGAGGGAGGTTCGCGCTCTCAGGTGAATGCCAAGCTAGGGATGATCTAAAGAGCGAATGGGGGACAGATAACCAAGCAACAAGTCAATGCACCCTGGATCGGGGAACCCTATTTTTATCCTGGAGACTTGGGGCAGATGAGGAACACAGCCTTATTCAACACTATCTCACTTGAGGTTCGTCGGCTGGACATTTTGCCGAACGTAGGATTGCCGCTGTCAGTCGTTGGGGCACCATGGAGTTGGGAGACCAAAAGGGGAGCTTGGCTCACACAAATGAGTGGGTCATGTCACATTGGAACCCAGACAGGGATGGCTCAGGATCGCGCTGCATCAGGGGACCATCAAGGGCTTTTGGAGCAGCCCTGAGATTCAATGTCAGCAGCTTGCTTGCCAGCCACGTATACACAGCAGTTCTTTCAGCTTCAGCGGCTCACCCAACCCAGCAACACCCACCAAACCACACCACACACACCACATCGCACCACAGGACACCAACATGGAGACTCACAAATACCATCAGACAAAGCCAACAACTTTTAGCATTTGACCAACGCTACATCCAATCCACTGCATGCATGCAATCGTCTATGGACTTTTGTCTTGACAAGCAAGAAAGAGTCGTACGGTTACTCCCGCCATCTCCAAACCGCGCGAGTGCAAAAGACAACAACATCACTCGACCCAGCTAGCCAGCCCCAAGCTATTATCCCCAGGGCCAAGCCAGCCCAGATCAAGATCCAAGACGACCGCGCAGTGCCACAGGACAGAAGCGCGCAGACAAGCGCAGGAGAAGCCAAGCAACCATGTAAATCCATAGCAGGCACAGAGACGGGACAAGACAGGACAGGTGAGGAGGAAGGGAAGTTGGGCAGACCGAGGGGGGACGGAGAGCAGAACGGACTGTAGTTGGGTGAGATGGCAGGGCGGCACAAAATAACCCAGCCAGTTCCGGCAGGCAGGTAGGCAAGCCGGACAGCCAGGACGGGTAGCAGAGTGTAAGACCTCTCAGCCTCAACACCCCGTACAGCCAGTCAGTCACTCTCCGCAGCCTGTGATCCCGAACCCAACCCCAACCCAACCATCCATCCCCAACTCGACTGTGATCATGATCCCGATCAAACATCAAACCGGACTCGCCTCACCCGTCCCAACCGCACCTCCACCAATAAGGCTCGCCCCACTACCACTCCCCGAGCGCACGCTACTGGCCCGGACCCAGCCGATCCGAACAAGCCCGACCCCGACGCGCCCGATGACGATCCGGACGCCAAGCCCGCGGAGCCAGACGCGGACCCGGCCTTGACATGAGTGTGGACGGCAAACCCGGGCGGTGGGGCCGCGCGGGAGGACCCCGCCCGACGCGGGTGTGCCGTGGGCGCTGCCGCTGTGGCTCCCAAGATGTCCTCTCGGCGGGTGTATGTGATGGTGAGAGTGCGAGCCGATGGCGGTGCTGGCCGGGTTGCTTCCGCTGTCGTGCTCGGCGTCTTCGTCCGTGGACTGGGTGAAGCCCGAGACGTTGCTGAGCATAGAGGAGGAGCGGCCGCGGCGGCGGTGCGGGGGAGGGGTGCTCATTACGGCCGCGGCGGTGGCAGGGTTGGCGAAGGGGGAGGCGGAGAGGAGTTGGGAGGTCGGGATAAGGGGGGTTGTTTGGGGCGGCATGGAGACGGCGGGCCAGACGGGCTGTGCGGTGGGATATGTCGTGGCAGGGGCAGCTGGAGCGGTGCCCCATGGTCCGGGGGCGGCATAGTGGCTGGGCTGGGGCACCATATCGTAGGCCATGCTGTCGTCTTGAAAGCTGGACAAATACGCCTGCATCCGAGCGGCGGCCTCATGGATGGCGGACTGTTTGGCGGCGTTGCTAGCACGGAGGGAGTCGATGCGGTCTCTCAGGTTCTGCTCGGCGCGTGCGAGTTCGGCCTCCAAAGCGGCCCGCTCCTGCTTGCGCCGCTCAGCCTCATTAATGCCTCGCGCGTTGGCGTCCGTGATCCGGGCGTGCTCCTCATCGACCTTGGCGATGCGCGCAGCGATCTTGTTCCGTTTTGCCTGCAGGGTAGACTTCTCGTCCTCGAGAGACTTGAGCTGCTTGTCGATCGACGCCTTGAAGCTCTTAAAGTCGGCACGGGCCTGGTCAAACTTGGCCTTCTCTGTGGTCCAGGCGTTGTGCTTGGCGCGATGCTCGTTGCGCAACTCCTCCGGCACCGTCTCGAGCTCCTTCAGCTCCGCGTCCAGTTCCTTGATAGACTCCTCCGCTCGTTCTCCTGGATCTTGTTTTGCGCAATCTTCTGCCTCAGCTTCTCGTCGTCCCCGCCGGCTGACTGGACGGCGGCTGAGAGCTTCTCGATCTCTTTCGTGCCGCATTTAGCTGCGGTTGTGTCCTTCCTCGTGGTCTTGAGACGAGCCTTCTCCTCGGCCAGCTTTATCTCCGCAGCAGCAATCGATGCGCGCAGTGTTGTCGCCGGGGATTCGTGGCGGGCGTGCGAGCGCGGATTGCTGGGTGCTTTGGGGGCGGCTTCGGCGTCTTTGCTCTTCGCCTGCACAGTCCTGACGCTGGTCGCAAAAATAACCTCGCCCGTCCGCGTGCTGACGAATTCGCACTCGTAGTTGGAGAGGGGGGTGAGTCCATAGATGTCACCGGTCCATCGTGTCCCTTCGTAGTTCTCCTCCTCGGGGTTCTCGATCGGAATGATGCGAGTTGGTTGCCAAATAGCCTTGTTGACCCTGACGTAGAACGGCTTGGATGTGTCGATTCCCGGCTTGTCCTCCTCCCGTGGAGCATCCTCGTCGGAAATGTCGGGAAAGTGGCTCGTGTTAAAGCACACCTCATCGCAGCCGACATAGCAGATCCAGATCTGCTCGGGTTGGGTGTTGAAGGGGGCATTGCCGAGATTATGGATATCGGTGGCGTTTGAACCAGCTGATTCGCTCGCCGCGTGTGATAGTTCGTACTCCTTGACCATGACGATCTTGGTGCTGGCGAGCGCCGCCAAAGAGGTTGCCTTATCCTGACTTGTGCACTCTGCTTGCGTCGTTTCTTGCTGGTAAGATGGGCTGCGCTGGTCTGCAGATGGGCATCGCTGTCAGCGGCCATGAGGGCTACGTCAAAGCAGCCCTCGGGCGGGAAGGACAGCGATTTGCCCGCTTCAGGATCCAGCACGCCCTGAGACTGCTGGTCCCGCCGTTCCCTGCGCAGATACCATTCCCGGATACACCGGACAAGGCCCTGGGTGAGAATGTGAATCGCCAAGATACTCCTGACCCATGCGTAAGGACCCTTCTTGTCGAAAGCCCGGATTTTGGACTCGGGGTTGGACGAGGAAACCGACTCGAACCAAACATGGCGGTAAACTGAGAGAAACCGTTCCACCTGGCATACTGGGTCCAATGGGATACTCCAACGATGGCAACACAGAGCACGATATTACTCGTGGTCCCTGCCTCGAGGTGCCTCCGCCTCCCAGAGTCAACGAGATGACGACCTGTGCAAGGTCCAGGATGAACTGCTGTATCGGAGCCCAAAGAAACACCCAAATGCCCAGCATTATCACGTCCATACATATCAAGGTCGTCAGAGAGGGGTGCCCTGGCTGCCGTCGAAGATCTCGGCTATGCTGAGGCCGGAACTCGTCGTCACCGGCGGCACGAAGGTGAGGAAGGTGAAGAGCATGTAGATGGTGGCCAGCACGGGGGTGACGCCTGCATGAGGATAATCAAGATGGCGATGGTGTCGTGCATGGGGCAGGATCGGAGGACGGTGATGGCGAGGTCCAGCGGGCCGGGGTCGCGGTGCACATTGGTGTTCTTCGCATCGTTGACGTCGATCCGGCGGTGGCCTTCGTCGGGGACGGCATTCGCGGACAGGACAGGGAGCGAATCGGCCGATGAGGACTCGGAATAGGTGCCTAGCGACCCCCGGCGCAGCAGCTCGGTTGCCTTGCGTTCGGGAGCCATGTCGTCGGGGTGCGCGGGGCAACCATTCGCGGAGGCCGGTAGGGTTGGGACGGGCGGCACAGAGGCGCTGTCGGCGGCGGATCTGGCGCTGCCATCAAGCTGGCCCTGGCTCTTCTGCTTCCTGATGACGCGCCTGCCGGGGCCTACCAGGCCATTCTCATGTCGGGTATCGCGGTGATTGCTTGCTCCCTGCTGTCGCTTTGCCGAGGTTGACGCGCGAGGCATGCGCATCCGCTGACCCAGAAGCAAGTTCTGAGCCAGTAGAGGATGGGGGAGGATCGGCTTCCAAGACTTCCGGGCGTCCCTCTCTTCCTCCTCCTCCTCAAGTGGCAGCCGTGCTCAAGTCGAGTGGTGTTCGGGGATAAGATGACAGTCGGATCCGTGTCGCACCCGGCTGGTAGGAGTTGAATAGCCGCGGCGTTGTTCGTCGTATGCTATAAGCCGTCGCTGCCGTGGGGCGTGGGTAGGAAATGCGGTTTAATGCTGCGGCAGTGCTCACGGCGATACAGGGTTGGTTTCCGGGTTAAAAGGAGGAAAGCGGATTTTTGGATTTTGGCGGCGAGGATTTTGGAGCATAGCGCCCCCCAGGGCCCGGAGCACAGTGTCAGCTCAGCGCGCTCTTGGCTGGAATGAGAAGCAAGGCGGGTCGGCGTGGGTGGACCAACGACTAAATTAGTATTTTCAAGTCGCTCCAGCGCTGCGGCGACCCGAACCTCGCCTTGTTGTCATCCGACAGGCCAATCCCACGCTGGGATCTGTCTGCAGGGTACACGGCAGTACTCGACCATGTACACGTGTTTGCGGGCAGCATGGGCGATTTTGTCTTGTTCGCGCGGATGAGTCAGGGCAACATTCAAGCAGACAAGCATGCGGCTCCGAGGACCAGAGGAAATACCGAGTATCCGCAACGCATATCCGAGGTCTCAGCGTCAATCATGGCGATCTGCTCGTGGTCATTCGCCCCGCTGGGTCCAGCCATACTACGTTGTACACGGTATTTAACTTCGAGGGATCCACCGTTGAAGTGGCCAGTGGACGCTGGACGGCTCGAAGCGCTTTCAAGTCCAAATCTCCATCGAGACGAGCAGCTGGAGGGCTGGTGCAACCCGCCAGAATCCACCCTGCTCAATCCGCGGATACCGCAGAGCCATTAGCCAAGGATCCAAGACGGACGCCACAGTAACGAACTCACTGCCACTTCAAAAGTGGTGAATCACCCAGCCCGATCCATGACACAGGCTCTTGTCCATTTTCCCGCGACAACAGGCATGGGCAGAGACCGGTAAATGCCGAACTAGGCATGAGGCCTTGCCTGCCAGCGAATCAGCCAATCCCGTCAAAAGCGGAGAGGAGCTGGCCTTCACTCAATGCACGTCGATCACTGCAGCCTGGTCGTGACGCGAGCGACACCAGGCTCCTGCATCCCGCCGGCTTTCTTCCTGATGCTAACCCAGCCACATCGTGTGCTGTCAAAAGCGGGCACTTGGATCTCCCATCTTTGATGCAGAAGCCGACTCCACCAGCGGAGACCCTTCGGCAGAGATTCTGTGAGATGGGCCCTTCGAGACCGATGTCCAGGTTGATCCTCGCGTAGAGGAGGAGACATTCTTGCAGGGCTTATCACTCGGATCCTCTCGATAACACTGACAAGGGAACGGGCCAGTGCTTTGTTCTTGCAGTTGGGCAGTCCTCCCTCACCGCAACCCTCCGCTGCTCAAGGAGCTGCTCATGTCAACAGTCAAGCAGCCATGTCGCGGCAGACCGTTGATCCTTCGGCATTTGCAAACACCCTGCCCTTCCGGATTGGCCCGCCTTGATTGTGTGGCCCCACTGACATGCTTCCTCTGATCAACTCAGCTGCGGGGATATCTGACAAGACCAACCAATGTAAGCTCCTGTGCATTGGCAACCAACCACTGCTCTCTCGTCCAAACAGAAGAGCTGCCGTCTCCGCAAATCCCGCAAGCGCAGATGCAGTTGCCCACTGGCACGGGACGACGCGAGAATCTCTTGGCCAGGCTTGGATAGATGCAGCTCAGCTACGTCTTTCTTCTTCGCCCGCTGTGATTGGGTCTTCACCGCTTGAGTGTGGGGAAAGGGACGGGTGGCATGATCGTCTTGCTTTGCCGGCACTGTGTTGTCTCTTCTCCCTTGGAGGTGCGCCGAACTCTGTTTCCAGGCACGTTCACTCCCCGTCAATTACTGTGGGCTGAACCCGATCATGGCCAGGAGAGATGAGAGCTTCCCTCAGCTACAAAACCTCTTCATCAGGTTGAAGAGGACATCAGCCCTGTCCCGGGATCGTCCGCAGTGACTGATCGCGTGCTGCGACAGAGGTAATTTCCTTGGCATATTATTTCAACGGCTTCAGAGACTCGGGTCTCATTTGTCTGCCGCTTCTCAGCACGTCCTTCGCAGGAACGGCGTACACGCTCCCGGGATGGAGTATGAAAGTGTCACCACCTGTTTCCACATCACAGTCAGCTGTTGCTCCTGGTTCCCAGTCTGCCTCATAATGGTGGTTTTATCGACGGACCGTCAGAACGCTTTTGTCTTTCCAACGACTCGTGCGGGTTCCTCCCGCGGAGTTGGTTGATACAATACATGAAAATATCCTGATTCCCTAGTGTAGGTCCAGGTGGAGGTTCCGTTCGGCGGCAAGCGAAGCTGGCCTGATGCCAGCATCGGGACCATTACACGACAAGCTGTCCAGCCCAGGGATGACCTGCGCTGCCGAACCTTTGTTCCAAACAACGATTACGAGCATTGTCATGGCGGATTGGACTCGCCCATCATGAGCTCCTATTCATTGCCTCGATCAAAGCGGCTCGAATCCTCTATGGATAGCCCTTAAAAATCACGCTATCTATGCCAACCTTCCAACCTTCCAAGCCTACGCTCTATGCGCTCTTCTTTGCACCCCCCATATCCTCCAGAGCATCCGGCCGATCCCACGTCTCCTTTTCCAGCCTCTCAACCGCCGCGCAGAGCTCCCAGATCCGCGTCCTCGCCTTCACCTGCACATCCTCCTGCATGTTCCACGTCTGCTGGAACAGCTCGACCATAAAGTCCGGCATGCTCGCCTTGCCGGCTGCCTGGTAGTCGTACACGACGATATCCTCTCAGCCGGCAGGCGACCCGTCTGTGGTGGTGCGACAACACGATGCAGTCGAGGTAGAAGGAGCTCGGGCCCGGGTTGCCCTCGGGGCGCGTGCGGAGTTTGTGGTAGACGGAAATCTTGTCGGGGTAGACCATGGGCTGGCGGTTGGGTTAGCCGTGCTCCCCATCTGAAGGGGGAATAAAATGAAAACTGGCAAGACGTACAAACTTGAAATCCGCCTTCAAGCTCCGCATGATCAGCCCCTTGCTCTTGGGCGTCATCAGCTCCTCCCACGCCTGGCGGTGCTGCGGGTCAACATGCACCGCAAAATTGGTGATCCAGTTGACGCGCGCCGACTCTGCGTAGCGGTAGTAGTTGACGTTGTTTACGTGTTGCTGGGGCCCGACAGTCAGCTATACCACCCTTCATCACGATAACCACTCCCATGACCACCACGACTGACCCCTCAACACAACCCCCATCAACCCCCAACCCTATAATGTAAACCAGTTTCATCACCCTAAATCAAAGATATGAAAGAAAGGGGGGGGAAAAAAAAAGAAAGAAAGAAAGGAAAAAAAGGAAGGGGGTAACCCACAAAACTATCCATCTCCCCCAGGCAATCTGCCTCCCGTCCAAACCCCTCCTCCCCCCGTCAAGAACCCCTCACTCCCCGCCAGCAGCGGCCTCCACTCGGTTGCAATGGTGCGCAACACAGCCGCAGCATCCTTAACCTGCTTCTCGCTGCAGCCGAAGGTGAGGCAGCGCCGATGCGCGCGCGCAGGTCGGAGATCCAGCGCGCGGGGGGCGGTGGGGGGGGTTCCTTTTGCGCGGCCGGGGAGGGCTGTGAGGAGAGTGAGCTGGAGGAGGAGGAGAACGGCGTCGCGAGAAGAGGCATTGGGAGGCTGGCACCGGGCAGGAGACGGAGGAGGGGACGCGCAGACGACGCGCTGGCGTGGGGAGAAGGGAGCGCATCGTCGTGCGGGAAAGGTGTGGTTTGGCGAGGTCAAGGCCAAGTGAAGGAAAAGAGGGGACTGGGAGACGGAGTTGTTTTCAACTCGGGGTGGCAGCAGCGATCGTCAATGGCCGTTGCTTGGTCATTGTAGGATATCCGGATCATTGGGATTGCGGCTGTCGCCGGACCGCCTCCCAGGCGGGCATGGCTGTCGCGACATCGGCTCGGCGTCTCGGCAGGGCGGGGAGCGAGCCCCATGTGGGGATCCCTGTCCGCCGACGCCAGCCGGGTGATGTCAACCGGGAGGATAGGGGTTGGGACTGTCAGTCTCAGGGCGCATACATCGGGATGAAACAGATGGAGAATAAATCCATCTGCTTTGACGGGCGTATGTAATTACGCCCCGAAACAGGTTTTTTCCAGGACGCAATATTTGTTCAGACCAGACGGCTGGCCAGGCCTCGAGTGTGCTCGCACCGTGAAGCTGATAAGATAAGCCAGCCGAGGTGGAGGGACAGGTACCACAATAAGTTATGTCGTCACCAGACCCTGGAAAATGGACCAGCCTGAAATTCAACTGCAACCGAGCGCCAACCACGGTGTGACGAAAGCTCAGGGCGAGCCCCAGCACAACAGCGCGATATGAATAGCTAGCACATCAAGCATTCTTATCGTTCTCAAGTCAGCCAAGATGCCCCAGGCTCCCAACCCGGAGCTTCGGAGGCAGGTCATCGCCATCTACAAGGGCAAGTGCTCCCTTTCCTGTCTCCACGCATGTCTCCAGACTCCCAAGTTGGGCATCCAGGGGGAGAAGACTTACACCCATCCCCTCTCCAGAGCTGCTGTTCATGGGCCGTGAATACCCCCTGGGCTACGACTACTTCCGGCCTCGGCTACACCGCGCCTTCATGGCCAAGGCGAGCCTCACGGACGAAGGGGAGATCCGGCAGGGCATTGCTCGAGCCGAGTTCGTCAAGAAAGGTAAGCTCCCCTGGCCGGCTCTTGTCCTCTGATGCATGTGACACTGTTGTTTGGTCGAGGCATACGACACAAGCGAGGAAGTGATGGAAGGGGGATTTCCGCTCTGCGATCCTTCCCATCTTGCATCGAACCAGCGGCTGACATGACATGAACAATCATCAAACAGAGATCGAGGCGTTGTAGGTTGCACCCTCTTCCTCTCGGACCCCTTCCTCAGAAAAAGTCATCCAATTTCCCCGAGTCGCAACAAGTATACACGGCCTCATTCAAGCTACGAGCCGCTACCTCCAAGTCAGAGAAAATATACAGGAACCACGCCCACAAGATCCAGCATAGCCCTTCATACATACACGCAGCATCACCGCATCCACACCGTCCTGTCCCTTCCGGCCATCCACCCTACCACCGACAACCCCCCTCGTCACTTATTGTTGCTCACGAATTGACACACCGGGTATCCAGGTACTACCTCAAACGATACCGGACGCTGAGGAAGAGATATGACGGAGCGTAGCAAGCAGAGTAGTAGAACAGCAGAATAACCATCATCATACACCCCTTTTGACAGAACAGCGTTATGTAGACCGATTCCATCCCTGCCTTCCCTATCCAGGAGCCAAACAAAGCTAAAGCAGCCAGCCACTTCAGCCCAACCCCATCCTTCATCTCCGCGTCCCCTCCCGCCTCAACAGCCCCGTTCCAAACAGCAAAGAAAGAAAAGAATTGAGACCAAATCACCTCTTTCTCGCCCACCAAGCCCCCACCTCCAAACACTCCCCCCAG
This sequence comes from Achaetomiella virescens, assembly GCA_031001845.1. Lineage (NCBI taxonomy): Eukaryota > Fungi > Ascomycota > Sordariomycetes > Sordariales > Chaetomiaceae > Achaetomiella > Achaetomiella virescens. Next base: position 665,945 of record JARNGD010000001.1, read on the forward strand.
CTGGTCCCATTCTCCTTCACCAAATCATTCATCATCTTCCCCAGCCACGTATCCCACTCATCCTGGCTCTTGCCACTAACCTCCCTGAGCATGGGCTCCAGCGCCTGGATCCCCTGCACAACCGTCATGAGCGCGGTCCTCCTCAGCGCCGCAGCCGCCGGCTCCAATCCCTTCCCTCCACTGCCTCCCCCGGCCGCCTCCTTCCCACCCGCGCCAACGCCAGACCTTCCCGCTCTTGCCTTGGTAGTATCGATATAGCTCTTTCCGTCCTTCGTCACCACACCACCGACGCCCTCCCTCTCCCAGCGGATCTCGGATAGCGGCACGGCCAAGCGGCGGCTGCCGACGCCGGTCAGGACTTCGGCTTCCTGAATGAGCAGCGGGCCGATGACGGTGCACGGCATGACGCACAGCGCGCGGGCCTCGAGGGCGCGCGACACCCAGCTGTTGTACTCAACTAGGAAAGTGTTGAGGGGCGTGGAGAGGGGCGTATGGGGAGTCATAACGTAGGCGCCACTTATTTCGGGGGCGTCTGATTTGGTGGTGGTGCCGTCTTCAGGGTCGTCGGGTTGGCGGGGTTGGTGGCGGATGTGTCTGTTGCCGAGGGGGGTTCGTCTTGTTGTTCGGTCGGGCCTGAGGTGGTCGCGCACTCCGGGACGTGGGGGCGCAACATGCGCAGGACGTGGTCTGTCTCCCAGAGCTCGATGGTACCGCCGGGCGTGAGGATGCGAATGTATTCTTCGACGAGGCTTTGTTGCATTGCCAAGGAGGTGGCGAGGCCCATTTCCTTGACCATGACAAAGTCGAAGGTCCCGTCAGGGAAGGGGAGCGGGACCTTGCGCAGGTCGTGCTGCACGAAGCGCCAGTTCATTTCCTTGTCTGGTCGCGTGTCGGCGGATAGGTCACCGGAAGAGGACGGTAGTACTGATGTTCCGTTTGCGCTGGGTGGGAGAGGGACGATGTCGATGCCTGTGAATTGGACGTCTTTGTGTGTCCCCCGCGACTCGTAGTAGCGGTAGCACATCATGCTCCAGAAGCCAGTGCCGCAGCCGACTTCCAGGATCCGGGCCGGTGGCTTGTTGGCGAAGGCGGGCGCGCATATTGGGCGTCCGAAGAGCTGGATGAGCAGCATCGTCTTGAGGCTCTGGCGGTGGATCTCTTCGAGGTCGACTGGTAATGGATAGGGCAGGGTCGGATCGGCGAGGTATGTCCGCCCATTGCGAACGACAAAGGGTCGGAGCTGGTACGCCGACTCGGCCGGCTGCTCGCTCGAGTGCATCGTGCGGTGGCTCATGGTGGTGGCGCCCGAGACGCTGGATACGCTCTCTGCCCGGGGCCTCTGCCTATGCCCGAATCTGGTAAGGGAAACATGGCGGCATGTTGTTGCGTCATGCGCCGGTCGGAAAATGCGACAGCGGCGATGACAGTACCGGGGTTCCCAAGGGCCGCCACGGCGGCAGCGTTGGCGGAGAGTTGTACGCGACCGGAGTGGTGATCCAAGGGGCTGCCGGCGCCGACTTGTTTGGAGTTGGCGTCTGCTGTGCTGAGCCGGGGTGTCGCCGGTAGCTGCTTCTCTTGGTAATATGTGCCCGATGTAGGCATTCGTTCCCGGTCTCTGTCACGATTGGACTCACGGCGCGCGATGTGGTGCTGCTCGGTCGTCGGATCCGCACGGTCTCCTGCGCCTGATGTCACTGCTGGGTCGATTCCGGCTCCGCTGGCATCGGCACCGCCCGCGTGCTGTAGCCCACCCGCCAGCGCTGTGCGGCGACGCCTGGTTGTCAGTGCGGCCGCCGCTGCTGCTGGTGCTCGCGCTGTTTGTCCTGGCGTGTCCGGGGATGCGCGATCGCTTGATTGTTGAGCCTGCGCTTCCAGATGTCGAGTTGGAGCGAGCCGGTTTGGCACGTTTCGAATGGGGGGATGGCTCGACCTCGTAAGTGAGGTAGGGCTTAGCCGCTGCGTATCCTGAGAGGAACTCCATTTTCACTCCAAGCGAAACTTTTTTTCCTCAATGTCAGCAAGGGGGGGCCGGCCAGTGACGGGGATTCCGGAGCCCGCCTGACCTGCCTGCGGCGAGCGGCAGCTCCAGTGGGTGATGCCGCTAAAACCGTTAGCTAGCTTCCTGCAACGACGGGCGTGTTCCAGCACCCTCCGGCGGTCTCGTTTGGGTGTCGCGATCCCGCGCAAAGGGCATGCGGAAATTGCCTCCTTCTCCTTTTCGATGCCAGACCTTCCCATTCAACGACAAGCGCCGTCAGAATCCCGGGATGTGCCCGGTTGGGTCCCTGAATTTTGGGAAACCCGCCGAACCGGTCACCAGGAGCAAAGGGCGCTCGGTGACGCCGACCTGGGCGCGGATCCTTTCTCGAAGTCCTCTGATTTGGGTGTGTTTCGTGTCCACGCCACTTGCTACCTCCTTCCAGCCGATGCACCGCACTGGCGGAGTGCTGATCTGGATGCGCTCCTCAATCCGCCCGCCCCGTGCCTCCCACCTGCCTCAACCCCTGTCTTTCATAGAGCTCCCTGTGATCGCGGTAAAAGGTCGCCCTCAGCTGAGTGAGTGGAACTGCGAGCGGCAAAAGCAACCAGCAGCCGCAGATGCAACAGGTTGCGCGAGAGGAGTTGGGGGTCACCCCGCCAGCATCAGTCCTAATGGGAGCTGCGGTTGGGTGTTTGATCGTCCGACTTGGATTTGTTAGCCCGTGTATAAGTGTATCAGTGATCTTCGACTCCGCGTATGTTCAAGGATCTCGGGGCCGTCTCGTTTCGCCCACGGCAATTCCAGAATTTTCTCGACAACGGCAAGCAACAGGGTCGTCGTAAAAAGTCGCTCCGCATGGCGCAAGCCGGGTTTTCACTGTAAGCTTGACAGCACCTCACAGTTCGCTTCCGGCACACCGGGTCCGAGGTCTCTGCCAGGCTCAATCCAAGCGCTTCAACCAGCGAGGACTCGGAGCTTGATGATGCGCTGCCTGAGCTGTTTCGGGTAGGGGCTCAGCGGCCGCGACGGTCCGAAGCAAGGAAACCCGCGATGCTCCGCGGGGTGGTTGGCTGCGATTGCGTGTTATTTTGGGAGGGGAGCAGGACCAAGAGCTCGAAATGAAAAGGCGACAAAAGGACCCCAGGGTAGCGTGTTGTTGGTAGGACAGAGCCAGAAATTGGCCGCGAGAGTGCCTCGACCGCGCCAGCATGGAAGGACACCGGTCACGGTCCCCGACTGCGCGGCCTTCCCATGCATTTTATTCCCCTACAACCGCATCCTGCTCGATACGGACCCATGATAGTCTCCTAGCCTCCCCCAGATTTCCCCGTTCTGGCCGCCGGCTTCACCTGGCCTCCCTCTGCGGTGCAAGTGATGTGGAGCTGAGAGCGATGGCTTTCTCGTAGCCTGCCCCGCATTGCCATCCTCCTCCGTGGATTGGCTGTTTTGGGAGCCCATTGTCTGGTCCCCGGCCTGCTTGGCGCTGGTGGCAGGCGCTGGAAACAGGCGCTCATTGGCCTTCGCCGGTTTTGCACATGCTGCTGAGGGGCGAGGTCATTGTTGCTGCAGAGCACTGAGCTGGCCTTTGGGACGCCGAGCGTCTGAGCGCCAGCTCTTGGTGTGGTTTTGGATGCTATTGCAAGGCCGAGCCATGCTGCTTTCAACAATGAGCAACAGCCACGCTGCAGTTGCCATCCTCCTTCCAAGGTTTTCAAGGCCTCCCAGAAACTGGCCGGGTGTCTCTGTGTGTGTGTGTGTGTGTGAGAGCTAGAGGGTCTGCATGCCGACGGCTATTTCCAGACCTGGAGCAAAGTCGGGACACCTGCCGAGACTCCAAGACCCAGTGGTCGGCGTCGTGCTGGGAATGCCGGCCCTAGCTTGCGATCGGGCCTCTCATTGAGGGATAAATCGACCTGCTGTTGGAAGCTGTGGGCAGCAAAGTCTCGTCACTATGCGGATTCATGCATTGCATGGCGGCGACAGGACCAGACAAGCCAGGTACCATGGAATCTCGAGTCAACAAAAGTGGGGCTGGCGGAATGGAGATGTTAGAAGGTGCCCTGGCAGGAGAAGGTAGGTATGATGAGTCTCTCAGCCAGGGACTCGCTAAGCCTGTCTCGACGTCTTAAGGAGTCTGGCTGAAGATTGAATTGGCAGAAATTTTGCATTCCAGTCTTATTCGCACGTGGTGGTTGAGCTGGTTGATGGATTGAGAGAGGCGCACGTTCGCGCAATGTTGAACAGCTCATATCTGTCGTATTCACTTGAGCAACAGAGTTAGTGAATGGAAGAACCAGATTTGACACAAAGTAAGAAAATTACAGAAACAAGCGAAGAACGCCACTGGGCAACTGAATCGTGGGAAGTTGGGCAATGACCTGAGGCGTCAGAAAGCCAGGCACCATCCAGGCTCTGTGGGAGGAACAAGATCAACTGGCAAGATCATGAGGGGCAGGTGCTGAAGCACGGACCATCATGCTCCAACATGCCAACAGGAACCTGCAAGGCACGAGGCTGAGGGGCATTATCATCACGTGGCAGACGCGATAAGGCCAGCCAATAAACGTGGCGTCTTGACAGGAAGGAACTCCATCGCAAGCGGGCCACAACAGGAGACCCAACACTTCCATGTTGAGACGTTGACACATCCAGTTGCTAACTCTCCATGCCCGCAGTCCACCTTTGCAGACCATATCCTTTCCACCAGAAGTATCCATTGGCAGACTCCCTAGTATCGCCAGCAAAGGTTGTCCATATTTCTTTTTTCTCTCCTTTGTCCACTCTCCCATAGGTGAGGCCCGGTGTTGCAGATTTTTATCAGGGCTAAGACTGGTTCTGGCGCTGCAATTGGCTTCGGCTTCTCCAGTCCTCAGCTTGTCGCAGCCGCCCTTTGTCGCCTTCGTGCCCAGTCCCACTTCACCTCCCCTCCCTGTCTCCTAGCACCAACCACCAAAGACATATCTGCCTCAGACGGTTCCAGCGCTGACTTACGGGCTGCCTCCCTTTCCAGACTTGTAATTCTGACGAGCGGAAACAAAGAACGCGAAAACAATAGAAAAAAGCACTCCCAGGATCGAGCTTCAGAACCCCCCCCCATCCCCCACAACCCCAAACGAGCGAGCGCGAGTCGCAACCCCCGTCGCGGACCCTTTCAAGCGGACCGAAGCGGACTCGGGTGTTCACCCAGCGTCGCTATATTTGCTTCCCGACTTCCCGGAGATCCTGTGCTGGTGAATGGCTCTCTGAGCGAGCGACCTTCGCCCGTCACCCCCCGCGGCAAGACAACCGGCACGCTGAATCCATGCCCGACGATCCTTTGCTGTGTCCCATGCGAATCTGGCGGCTCGAGCTCTAACTCCTCTGCGCCCCGTACCGACCTCTCTCGAGCCTCTCTTCTGCACCGCTTCGACCCGCCGCCGCGTTCCTCGTAGATGGCAGATGGTCACCGCCATCTGTTGCACGCCTTCTCGAACCCGCTTTCTTCGAACGGCGTCTCTAGCGACCAGGTCGCCAGCGAGCTCTTCCTAAACACCATCCTCAACCATCTTGTCGCTGCCCAGCCGTCCTCAGTCTCTAAGACCCCGCTCACGGCTCCGCGAGCCAGAACACGCGCGGCATGTACGGGCAGAATCACCAACAGGGGCACAACTCCCGCATCAATGGCGCTCCCGGCCGGCAGCAAGCCATGCCCATGCTGTACAACTTCCAGCAGCAGGCCGCCCACCCGCATCAGGCCCACGCCCAGCACCACCAGGCGATCCAGCCCGACCACGGCGGCCATGGCGCCGGCACGGCTCTCATGGGCCATTCGGCCTTCTCCAGTGGTGTCTTGTCGAACGCCAGTCCCTACTCTGCGAGCAACCTGCAGAACGGTCACGGGTCGACTTCCAGGGGAGGTCAGGCTCAGCAGGTCGGCGAACAATGGGCGGAACAGATGCGGCTGTACAAGGAGGCGAGCGGGCGCATGCCACCATGACCGAGCAGCACCAGCCGCATTTCTATGCGCGACTCAAGGCGGCCGAGAACCGGGGCATAGGAGGCGCGTCTCTCGCCGGAGCTGATGCGGCGCCCTCGGCCGACGGCGAGGACGACAGGAGAAGACCCTGGAGCCTGGAGAAGTCCAACAAGCGGCAGGATTGGTACAATCTCGACATGAGCGGTCAGGGGCTGCGCGTTCTCGCGCCTCCGCTGTTCGCCTACGAGTTCCTGCAGGAGCTCTATATTGCATCGAACAAGCTGACCTACCTACCCGCCGAATTGGGCGGCTGCGCCAACTACGCCATCTGGATGCCTCACACAACCTTATCTCTGAGCTTCCCCCCGAGATTGGCATGTGCACTCCCCTCGAGACCCTCTACCTGTTCAACAACCAGATCCGCGACCTGCCCACTGAGCTGGGGTCGCTGCACAAGCTGGAGATGCTCGGTCTCGAAGGGAATCCCCTCAATTCCAAGCTGAAGGAGGAGTTCATGGCCGGCAGCACAAAGAGTTTGATCAACAGGCTCCTCTTGGACACTAAAAGTGAGCTCGGCCCGATGCCCTCGAATTGTGCCCTCGGAGTGGCCGACCTTTATTGACGCTGTGGTTTTCCAGTTCCGCAGCCTCCTGTAGAGAGGCGACCGATCATCATTCAAGAAGACGTGTCGGAGAAACCTCGAAAAGATATCGGTTCTGACGTGGAATATTCTCTGCGACAAGTTCGCCACGCCACCATTTACGGCTACACACCCCCTGCGGCGCTGTCATGGGACTACCGGAAGGATAAGATCCTTCACGAGCTGCGATACAGGAATGCCGACATTTTGTGTCTGCAGGAGATCGCGACCGACGTCTTCCGCGACTTCTTCAGCCCCGAACTTGCTCAGGATGGATACAAAGGGGTGCACTGGCCGAGACCCAAGGCCAAGACCATGTCGGGAAGGACGCCGCAGCAGTCGACGGTTGCGCCATTCTACAAAAGCCAGCAAGTGGATCCTGCTGGACAAGCATCTACTCGACTACGCAAACATTGCCATCAACCGCCCGGACATGAAAGAACCAGCACGACATCTTCAACCGTGTGATGCCCAAGGACAACATCGGCGTCGTTTGTTTCTTTGAGAGCCGGAAGACCGGTGCTCGCGTCATCGTCGCGAACACGCACTTGGCCTGGGAACCACGCTCGCCGACGTCAAGCTCGTCCAAACGGCCATCATGATGGAGAAACATCACCCGATTGGCCGAGAGGTGGGCCCGCATGCCGCCGCTCAAGGACAAGAAGATGATCCAGCTCCCCATCGAGGAGGGCGAGCAGCGCGACCAGGTGCCCGAGCCAGGCCCGTCGCAGGAGTACCGCAACAACACGGACATCCCTCTGCTCGTATGCGGCGACTACAACTCGACCTACGACAGCTCCGTCTACGAGCTGCTCTCGATGGGCCGCGTCGGGCCCAACCACAACGACTTCGGCGACCACCAGTACGGCAGCTTCACGCGCGACGGTGTTGAGCACCCCTTCAGCATGCGCTCGGGCCTACGTACACCTAAACGGCACGCCCGACGAGCTCACCTTCACCAACTACGTGCCCAACTTTGCGGACGTTTATCGACTACATCTGGTACTCGACCAACCCTCGAAGTGGTCAGCCTGCTGGGTCCGCCTGATAAGGACCATCTGAAGAGGGTCCCTGGGTTTCCCAACTTCCATTTCCCGGCCGACCATATTCAGATCATGGCCGAGCTGGTCATCAAGGCGAGGAAGGACAAAAAGTTGGTGCAGGAGCCGGACTTTGGGTCGGGGAGTGGCGATAGGAGGGGCTGAGCATAGCTTCTCCTCTTCCGTTATTTCCCTCCCCTTTACTTGGTCTTCTCATCGTCGTTTCACGTCCTTTCTTGTTCCGGGTCGGTTTGGTTCGAGCATTTGGCTGGCTGGTTCGTTCGTTGGTTCGTTGGTTGGCGGGCACTGGCAGGCAGGCGGGCTGGGGAGGCGCGTTCCATAGCACACATGGTTGATTTGGTTTGGTTCCCAGGCGGGTTGAATCGGACTGCTAGGTGGAGGGAGTCGGTGGGCTGGTCAGCTTGCGCTTGGCAGCGTGAGAGGTGGAATGGTGACATAGGGGGGTTGCAATGTGGAGGTGGGCTTTTGAGGGATCATGTAGGAATATAAAGCCGCTGTTTTTGTCGTTTTCGCATGTTTGCAGTCGGCTGCTTGCGTGCGTTCTTATATTTGTGTGATGGTTGTGAGTGAGTTGGGGTTGTATCCATTTTTTTTTTTTGGCACAGTCACCTGCATGTAGTACTTGCATGTAGACGGTTTGGAGAGCCTGGTTTGACATCGTTCGCACTCTGTGTCTCATGACGGTTTCCAAGATGATAGAAATGACGGCATCTTTAGACTTGCTTTGACTTCTGCGCATCGGACCATTGGACCCTTCTTTGACTGTGGATGGGAGTGAGTAAATGAATAAACTCACTGGACCTGTTCCAGCAGCTTGAATTTCACCGTGACTTCAAAAGGGGACATTGGGGCCCTTCTCCCTTGCCGTAGATGATAATCAACAGTACTTCGTTCAGGCAATGAAGAAAACAACTTTCGCCACGAATGGGGCGACACCGGATGCCAGCCTAGACAGCACGAAAGCACGGAAGTTCTCAGGCACCAGGAAATCATCTGAATAAACCGTTCTATGCCTTACCCACATATATTATGTCCGTTCTCTATCCTATCTCCCATTGCTGCCAAACCCTACCGAAAATAAGATTATCCCACTGCCTCAGGTCCCCCACTGGTCCGTAGATGTTCGCCAAGTTGGACAGACTGTACCAAAACAGACCCCAGATTTCCTCTTTTCTCTTCTGCACCTTGTCTCTCTCCAAAAGAGTCTGTAATTCAGCCCCGGAAAGCGGCTCCCTGGTATCGTCTGAAGAAGTCCAGGGATGATGTGATGACAGCTTCTTCCAGCCAGACTTGCATTTCTTATGAAGCCACGACCCGCTTTTATTTTCAGGCCCAGCTACAACAACCACCTTTGCGTCAACCTGCTTTGCCTTCTTCTCCCCAACCTTCTCGCCCTCCTCCTCTTCGCACTCTGTCCCGTCCACTCCGTCACACCTCCCCGCTCCGTCTCCCCCCCACTCCTCACCTCCTCCACCACCATCCCCAACTCTCACTTCAGCATGCTGATCGTCCCTGCTCTCATATTCCAGCCCCCCGCCGTCCCCTCCATCCCCTTTCCTTCCCTCCCGCCCCGCTTTCCCCCCTCACCGCGCTCCCCACCATCATCACCCTCATCGTCACCATCGTCATCCGAACCGTCAAATCCAAGCCCCTCAATACCCCGGCCCGACCTCCCTCCCCAGCTTCTTGCGAAACACCTTCGCAATAACCTCCGGGTTGGGCCCGAGCGCGCCATGCGCCAGCACGTCGCGCTTCTGGCACTTGACGAACTTGACGCTATCCTCCCCTGCCCCCCGCGCTCCGCACCGCCTTCTTGACCGCCTCGACCACGGCGCCGTACTCGTCGTCGCTGAACTTACCGCCGAAGAAGACGGCCAGCGGGGTGCGCCGGCGCGCGGCGGGTCCGTCGTATGTGCGTTGCTGCCGAGTCCCGAGGCGGGCGGCGCGATCGGCGGCGGGTTGGGGTTGAGTGGCGAGAGGGTCGTGTCGGTGAATAAGGCCGGCAGCTCGTGCAGGGCCGTGCGGAGGTCGTGGCAGACGTGGATGACTGTGGTGGTGGGAGAGGGTCAGTGAGTGAGGGGCGTGGGGAGATGGAAGATAGGTGTTGGTTGGGTGGCCTATTGGTGGAGAGAGAGAGAGTGAGGAGGAATGAGGCGGGAGGGTTTTGTTTTTGGTAAGGGGAAGAGGGGGAAGGGTGGGGGGGGGGGGTGGTTCGGTTGGTAAAGGAGGTCCGAAAATGAGAGAGAGTGCAGAGGTAGAAGATGTGAGAGTATGCTGATGGAGGTGGAGAAGCGAGATGGAAGACGATGGTGAGGACACACCTTCAATGTCAGGCATCAACTGCTCAGCGACGGCCTTCGCGACCTTGGGATCCTTGCCGAAGAAACGACGGGGATGGGAGAGGGCAGGTTGGCCATGGTGATCTTCATCGGGAGCGAGCTAAGTACAGGTACACCGGGAACGAAAATGGATGGGAGACCAATGGAAGATATACCACCAGGACTAGATGCGCGGTACACTAGGACACACAAGACTCCTTCTGGTTTGTCAATGGAAAAGAGATGGAAGGAGCGGGGAGATATCCCGTGCTTGGGTCGACCCCATATAACACCCGAAGGAGAGGGTGCCGGTTAGCCGCAACCAGCTGGGAGTGGTCTCGTGCGTGCAGGCTCAAGCGATACTAAGCATCCTGACGCGGGCCTGCATAATTTGGGAGCAGCTAAAGCTCGTGAAGCAGCTTCTTAAGGGACAGCATGACCTGCTTGAGCCGTCGGCTTACTCCGACGCCGCGGCCGCGGTGCGGTCTGTCAAGCGGGCCTCCAACTCGTTGACAGGTGGTGAAGCGGGCGGATGATGAAAGCATGTGTCCTCGAGTGCCGTCTCGGAGGGAACGCGTCATGGATTACCGTCCGCAACTGGGGCTGGCTGCAGGTCGATGTGGAGAAGCTCGAGTACCTGTCCACTGGCCGAGGAGTCTGTGTTTTTGTGGTGGTTGGATGGACGTCAAGCGGGGAAGCCCGGACCAGAAAGATGATGGACACCCATATTAGTCCTGCCAATGTTCATATCAAGAACCGCCCTTGTTTCCCCGCATGGTCCAAAGACAAGCCATTCATGGGGGTTACATTATATAAGCTGTCCGACGTGGTGTTGATTATAGTTGGCGTTCCAAAGTCTGATTCGGTCTTCATTGCGGTCAACGAGTCGTCGGTGACCTGACGCGTGTGCTGCATGCAGTCGCTCATCTTGCCTTGCCTTGACTTGTCAGCTGTAGTGCCTTGTGATGCGAGCAATACCCGATGTCCGGCCGAGGTTGTTTGAAAAAGCGTTAAAAGCTGAGGGTCCAGCTTACCTGTCGTGCATTACGAAACAGTGACGGAGGAACATGCGTCAGGAGGGCTTCGCCATCATGAGAAATGTCACTGAGACTGCCTCCTGAAGTCAGTTTGGTCATGAAGCGAGGAGAACGGTGAAGCCAACGAGCAATGAACCGAGCAAGGGAAGGAACCCAACGTCCCTTGTACCTGAGTATCCAATTTCTATTCATACAGCAGCCAGAGCCGGACTATCTCTGTCCAAGTCCGCTAAGAACACAAGGTATCTTAGAAGCCATGATAAACAACTCGCTCGCCGCTCGCTCCTCGCCCCTCCCGAGAAACTTTGCAAAACATCCACCATTAGAATAACTGCCTCGCTTTCCCATCCCGAGATCCAACGTATGTGATTTTAAAACAAGCCGGCATATCCAACAGTAACACACCAACTACCAGTGCTAGAGACAAAGGAAATGTGTTGTTGAGGTGTGTGATGTGGGTGTGCCCAATCTGAAGTGTGGGTGGTGCTGTTTTCCGTTTCCCAGGAAAATTTGTGAAATCGTACTCCAAGATCCCCTGAATCGGCAAGCCCACAGCAGGAAAGGTAGGTAAGGTAAGGGAGAAAATAAACAAAAAGCCCAAGATACTCCGTAACAGATGCTGGATGCTTCATAAACGGACAGCCCTATCGCAAACTCAAAGGAAATTAAGACCATGATTGAAGGGTATGGTGGTGCAATGCGCCGCGGTGGAGAATGACGTAGGTCCGCCTCAGGAGCAACGTCCGCCGCTCCAGCGTGACTACTTGGAATCGTGTTGAAATCACAGGTCAGGGCCCAAGGGACCATGCCCAACGACCCCATCCGTTCATGTCCGAGTTAGCCCGCTGCAAGGCCTGGAAGTCACCGATGGTTCGTATCTGAGGTAAGCCCATGGCGAAGGTGTTCGCTCGTTGCGGTTGTGGCGCTCTTGCCATCAAATTACTGTTGTTGACTGCATGGGCTAAGCTGGGGTTGATGCCTTGGCCTATTCCTGAACTCAGGTGCATCTGGGACGAGAGGCCTATGTTGGGTGGCGGGTTGAGGTTGTTACTATTCATGCCCTGCATCTGAGGGTTTGAGTTCGGGAATGGCGATAATGGTGTGTGCTGGGCATGCTGGGACTGCTGAGTACCCAAGCCTCGGGCGTGCCTATCGAAACTGCGGGGTGCATGGCTTATTGGGTCATGACCATTTCGGGCATCGACGTGAAATCGGTCTGTAAGCCATGGGGCAGGCCGTGGGGCACGCCAGGGGACATGATTCCGGGGGAACTGGCGAACGGCGAGTTGATGTCGTTGGTGCTCGAGGGAGGCCCGTTGGGGCTGCTCGAGTCAGAGCTGAGCTCGTCCAGCCGAGGGATGGCGAACTTGTTGTCAAAGTCGGCCGAGGGATAGCACGACGACTGGCCCATGCCGGGGTTGCCGAACCCGTCGAAGAGGTCAATGTTGCAGGCGGCGGCCGCGCTTCGGGGGCGTTTTGCAGGATCGGGCTTGCGAGCTTCGGAAGAGCCACGTGACCTTGCTCAGCAACAGGGGCAGGAAGCGATGGTCACCATTGCGGATGACGGTGACGATGTTGAGGATCTTGCGGAGCTGATCGGCCGGTCCAGGGGTGAAGGGGGTCCTTGGGGCGGGCAGCATGGAAGAACCTCAGTCAGGGAGCAAGTGACGTTGAGCAGCTGCTCAAAGAGGTTGAGGCCGTGAAGGCCCAGGTTGCCTGGGAAGTGAGACACCATGGGGAGAAGCCCATGGATTGTGTCGACGTAAGAAAACTCCAGCGTCATTGCTGTTGCCGTTGGCCACCCTTATTTCCCAGGCCTTGTGCTTGAGCCACTGCTGGTTTAGTTGCAGCTCGGCCAGCTGGGCCTGGGTGTCGTTGAGGTAGGACGGAAGAACTTCCTGCAGCTGCTTGTCGAGGGCCGTAAGGTAGTGTTCGGAGCACTCGCCCTTGGTCTTCATCCACAGGGAGGAGAACTTCGTCGAACCCCGGAAAAACTCCAACCATGCGCAGCAGATTGGTGCCGTTGTGCAGGAACGGGTCGGCAGGATGGTCGTTGGGAGCCGGCAGGTTGATGGTCGACTGGAGGGTCAATGGACGACGGTGCTGCAGCGCATACCACTAAGGAACAAAAACATTTAGCTTCGCCTCCAGTGCAGGCAATCAATTTGAACGCGACGTACCGTTCGGTGACAAAAAGCAGCCAGTACAGGCGTCTGCGGCGCAACCCATCAACGCTGTCGCTGCTGTCGTACTGCAGATAGGCCTGCTCCTCGTTCATCCTGACCATGTGTGCCAAGGTGGTCGTTCGCGCAGATGGAACCATGCCTTATCCTGCATCTCCAGACAGTGGTGTACGGCAAACAGGAAGTAACTCGTGCAGAGGCTGTTGAGGGTCGGCGACGCGACGTAGTCGTATCCCTTTCGGACGCGGATCGTTTCCTCCATCAGAAGCGAGCTCGTCACAATATTGCCGCCAAACTCATGTCCGGACTGAAGGGGTCGTTCATGGGCATGCCGGGCATCACCATGCCCGGCTGGAGGCAGACAAATGCGCAGAGCGACGTGAGCAGGCAGTAGGTGTCGAGATTCTGGTCCATGTACAGAGCATCCTGCTCGAGACGCTGGCGTTCGAGAATCGGCGCTAGCGGGTAGACGTGGCCGAAGAAAAAGTCGATGCACGCCTTGAGCGTCTCCTTGGTCAGAAGTCCGCGAGTCGGGGCGAGGGTCGCGCTCGGTGCGGTGATGCCGTTCTGCAGCTTGGCCGAGAGGCTGGTCTGGCGCTGGTTCTCCTTGAGCTCGTTGATGACCTTGGCACGCGAGCCTTTGGGGCCCTTCTTCTGCGGGATCGCATTGTAGGTGCAGGCGAGCTGCGAGGCCGAGCAGTTGCGACACGGGTTGATGCCGTCGCACTTGACCTTGCGACGGTGGCAGGCGTCGCAGGCCCGCTTGACGGCGGTGGTCATGGTGTCTCTGTCGGCGCCGTGTCACCCCCCTGTGTCCTGTCCTTCAATTGCTGAACGCGACAGCGGGGAGCGCGTGTCACAGTGCCAGCATCCACAGCCTTATTCAGATGAACAAAAAGAACCCAGCGCGTCGGGACGGGGCCGGTCCGGGGTGACGGTGCGCAATCGTGGGGACTCCAGAATGCAATCGCAAGCGATCTGGGGAATTCGGCCCGTTGTTGGGACTCCGTCGTCGACTCGATCGATAAGGGTCGGATCGCAGGTACAGCGCGGGGGTCGTCGATGGGGCAAAAGTGCGGTGTCTCGTCGCGCACATCCAGGGCTGAGAGCGAGCCTGTACTTTTTTTTGGTGTTGAGAGAGAGTGGGATGCAATGAGGTGTGGTTGAGAAGCAAGGCACGGCAAACGACGCCAGGAAGGAGGAAGGGGAGAGCGACCAGAAATGAGACGAAAGGGCACGGAGCCCGGCGGAGGCTAGGGCGAAAGGACACAAGGGGGAATGAAGGGGAAGGGAGGTCCGCCTGGACCCTGCTAATTTGCAGCGGGGCCAGCTGGACGCGGCTTGGCCAGTGCGCAGCGTGCAGGCGCCAATCAGCGCCAGCAGCGGCGGGCTCTGGCTGGGGAAACGGAGCGCTCTCGCTTCCGTCTCTCATCAGCCGGGCATGAAACACTTGCCATTTCCAACAATTCTTCAGGTCCGACCGCCATGGAGCCTCTTTATTTTTTTTATTTTTTTTTATTTTTTTTTTTCGCTCCGGCCGGCATGAATTCGTCCAGAAAAGGCCATCTGCAGAGGCAATCAAGCACATCCGTGGATACGGAGAGAATGCTGGTCACCGCCAGTACCTACGCAGTGACTCCCTTGCGCAGAGTTCTTCAGCCGCTGGACCAAGCGATGGTCAGAAACTGTTTCAGTCGACATTGTGCCACAATGAACGTGTCTGTCTCGCCAGGAGCCGGAACACCGGGTCGATGCTTCGATGTCATCCTCGACCTGGGATTTGGATGCGAAGCAAACCGGAGGTTTTGTCCCATGTTAATCGATAACGAAGTCGTGGTCTTTTTTCAGCACCAAAAAGGCGCCCGGTTCAGAAAACCTGGAAACAGCGCGCGACACTCGGTCAGGGAAGAGCCGGATAGCAACAGCCAATAAAAAAATACCAGGACCCTGCGGGCGTTCATGCATGCCGCCATGGACAGTGCGCGTGTTCGTCCTGAATTCAGCATCACGAACCGACCACCAGCCCAGTGGCCGATCGCAACCCACCGCTTCTGTCCGGGCTGGCTGACGTCTGACTGCTTTTCCAACGGTGGAGGACCCTCAGCCTCGGGGATCGGAAATCATGGCTGCGGTTTGCCCTTGCTTTCTCGCGCATTGTCTGGTTAGTGCGGAAGTGCCGAGGCACTGTGGCGCCCCGCTCCGCAATTGCCGGATGCATTCTCAGTCAGTATTTTTTTTATTTTTTTTTTTTTCTCGCGGCATCGATGTACGGGATCCGGGCTCCAGATGCTCATCTCATGCCCGCTGCGTGTTGTCGATTGCTCGCCGCCGCACAGAACCGACCCAACACGACGGGTCAGGGTCTCGCGGGGCAGTTCCACCAGCCTGAACAATCCAGAGTTACTGTGAAGCCCTGCACAGGAGTTGCTCACTGTCGTTCTGGATGGCCCAGCTTCGAAAACTGTGAAGTGTGGCTCCCACCACTCACCGTTTTCTTGCATTGACGGCGCGAAACAAGAGACGGCGGCCAGCGTCGCATCGAATTGCGGGTGAAGCTGGGGTTGCCTGGGGCTGCGCTGGCTGGCGGAGAAGATGCACCTTCGCCCCAGGCCCCTCCCCCCTCCCGTTCCCTTCCCCACAATCGGTCCGATGAGGCTGTTGACAGTCGCCCGCCGTGCTCGCCTGCGTCGCTCGCTTTCGTCTCAAGCTTATTCCTTGGCCCGCATACAATGCAGCTGAGCTGCGACATCAACAAACTCGCCGTCGGACCGGGTCAGGAATACTTCATTTCTGCATCCCGAACAGCGTTTCCCTCGTCGACCCATTTACACGACGCACTGTTCACGGGGCTGAAAAAGCACATTCAGCCTTGCCGCCGGTTGACGACACGACAACCAACACTCTAGCCTTGTCCTCAATGCCGCCATCAGAGACCCAAAGGCATGACAGCGCAGCACAGCGTCTCCGTTTGCGGCTGACTTCAAACGGCTTCCGGATTGTCATCAATCCAAGTTCACTTTGCTCCTGAGTCTTCGCAGCACCCAACGTCCACCAGCCCTTCCCCGGATTTCTACCTCGGGGCCATCGCGGGGCTCCGTCCACACCCCATGGCACTATCTCCCACGACACATCAGCCCGCAAAACGCCAATATCAAGCAAGCTTAGCAGCAGTAGGGCCGAAGTGGACAACGGCCAGACAACTTGCACCTCTTGTCCGCCCACCCCAGCAACCTGCCCTGAAAGCACCTTGTTCTGCTGCGCGCACGCTAAGCCCATTATTACCTCCGCGGCATGGCTTGTCAAAACTTGGGGTTCGGTCCGATGTGGGATGCATCTTAAGGCTAGCCCAACTCTCCCCCCACATCCTCATGCAGTCCGGCCGGGGTTCTGTAACGGTCAACACAAGAAGACATCTGGGTGGCGGCTGTGGTGGTGGTGTCGTCAACAACATGGTGATGCTGCACGCAGGGTGCACGGCCGACGGGGAAGTACCGGCGTCCGGCGTTCGGAGGCGGAGCTTCTCGCCTATCTCGCTCGCTCGCTCGCTCGCTCGCTCCCAAAACAGTGGACGGCCTCTCTAGAAAGGGTAATCAAAGCGGTCTGTTGGCCTGCACACGTCAATAGAGATGAGTCCGTTGCCGCTGGTGAGTACTAGTCTGGATGATCTCCCGCTCCCTTGAGCGGTTGAATCCTCCCGCCCCTCGCTTGGTCGTGTGCGGAGTCGGTCCTTTGCCCGTGGTGGGTGGCCAGCGCTGGTCGATATCCGAGTGAGAACCTCCTGAGAGTTGGCCTTTCCCGGATCGTAAATATCGTCACAGGTTAGGTTGGGAGCTGAGGGGGTTCAGTAAGCTTGCGTGCCAGTCGGCCCGGCATGGTGTGGAGTTGATGTCGCCCCGGAGAGGTGCTAGTTATGAGATTAAATTGCTGGGGTGAGAGGTGCAAAATGCCTCAAGCTGGAGTGAGAATCCTGCAGAGACTGACGACTCGTCACCAGCTGGGCGAGACCAGTTGAGAGATCGATATTCCTTCATGACCCTTGGCTGGAAGTCGAGAAGGACGAGGGAGCCGACGCTGGCCAACCATCGCTGTCCTCGCTTACGAATTTGCTCTAGCATCTCTGGGACAGACGCCTCGTCTCAGGGAAACAGTGCTCAGCATCGTCTACCATCTAGGTATTCAAAATAGCCACACGGCGCTTGACCCCCTTGACCCTTGAACTGGAGAGGGAACCAGGTCCAGGCGCCCATCAAGACATCCTCAGGATGTAACGTCTTCCACTTGCGCGGATGGATCGGCCTGTCATGCTGTCCGACGAGTCGAGCTTTTCAAGCCTTGATCAGTTACGGAAGGCAACGGATATTAGTGCCAATGCCAACCTTGACTGACGCTCGTCTGGTGGTCCATCACAAACAAAGCTCCAGGCAACTTGCTGCTTGAAAGAAAGAAGACTCTCGAGAATCGGGTTTGAAAATAATAGTCTTTTGCCATGTGGCTAATGGGTTCCGGTTGCCGTGACGAAACTCTTGGTCTCCACGTCGATCCTGTTTGAATTCTGCTGTGCAGGTACTGTATACATCTCTCAGGAGATGACTCATTAGAGCTGAAGGCTGGCTTCAAGAGGGCTGGCTCAAGTCTAGCGCGCGGAGCGGACTTCGCTAATTGCTCGAGCTTTCCAAACTTGGACTGCTGTTGATAGCACTGTCCAGATCGAGGTTGAGCCAACATCAGTCGGACGATTCAACGTTCGAATGCCCAACAGCACTGCCCATTTAGGCGACAAGGTGATTGCTCGCTTCCCCAGCTTGATTCAGATGACTCCAGGGTCTAACCGACTCCCCAGGTTCAACTTTCCAACCGCTTCCATCCAGCTCAAGCCAGCACTCACGCTCCTTAGCGCAGTCCCTATCAGCCCCAGGTAGGTATGTATGTCAGTCTGTGCGAACACAGTTTCAACGGCCCCGGTAGGCCACTTGGGCCTAGCGGGGTCAGGCACAGGCTGTTGAAACCACCTGAGCTCGCCGCTGTCGTGACTCCGAAGTCACGGGTTCGAACAGGAAAATACCCGATATCTGACTGGTTTCTCGTAACCGGCCACCTCCCTTGCGGGGAGGGGAGTGGGCTGGTGAGCCTCTCGTCGCTTCCTTTTGATGGTGCGTGCCTTTTTCATGGGCTCTCAGAGAGGATGATAATCCCTTGAGCCAGATGGAGCAATCAGATCTTCGCAGAACCATCAGAAGCTGTAAGAAACAGGTCACGTCTCAGCGAGCACTTTCTCTTTGATTGTTGCTTACTTGTATACAACCCTCTTTTCAGCATGCTGACAATCGCCACAATGCTTGCTAAGCTGTGTAGTAAAAAGGAGAAACAATTCAGGGCGGCCGATCAGCCCTGGTGATCAAGTACCTTGCACACTCTGATACATCGAACTGATCTGGGTGCAACTGATCCAGGCAACTTCTTCCATTCCTCCTCTGGGGATTATCGCTCTATATTACTCCCTTGTTGATGTATCACTTCACTAGTCCTCTCTTAAGTACTTACTGCTATTTCTTTTCCTTCCCCCTTGTTTCAGTCATCATCTCTTTCATGCATTCCACAGACGCAGTTCGCTGCCTCAGGTTTCAACTCATTGATGTATTGAAAGTAACAATGGCTGCTGGTTCGGCTGGGACCCTGGCGATTGAGCTGTTGCAATGGAGCCACTTTTTGGAAGAGGCGGGCATCAGATCCTTGGATCTGCGATGTGATGGGTGGCTGGTGTCATAGTTGGACGCTGCGAGCATGGACCCCTGGCTCGAGTGTCGAGACCTCCGAGGTTTCTTCCACCGAAGACTCTCGACGCATGGAAAGGCACTGTCTAATATTCAACGGAAGGAAGCAGGACCAGAGCCAGAGGGCCAGCCCTGCCGCTGAGGGAAAATGTCTGGCGGGCTCAAGCACCTTCTGCATGCCCTGCCCTCTCCTCGCAGACGCTGCGCTGGGAAGTGAAGTCTCATGTCATGATTGTCATTACTGCATTACCCTAACCTAAGTACCATCCATCCCTATGCTATCCCACCACCAAGTCCCGCCATGATACCCATGCAATAACCACATACCAAGCCACTCATACAAGTCGTCGTCGATGCAACTCCCGAACGCACCAACCCAGCATCCTTCGCCCTACACTAATAATCCTAGAGACCACAGTTGCTGATCGGCACCTGAGTGACCTCGGCCTCGATGCGGCCGAGCTCGACGCCGCGGCCGTTGGTCAGGTCGTTCATGGCGGCGAGCCCGATGTTGAGGCCGACGGCCGCGTGGTCGATAGCCAGCACGTGGATCGTCTTGCCGTTGTACGAGGCGCGCCAGCATGTGCCGCAGTTGGGCGAGTTCCACCCGCTGACCGCCTCGGCGCCGCCGATGTACGGGAATCCCTTAACGTCGCCCTGCGTCTTCCAGCCGTACTTCCACATAACTCCGTTGGTGCCGTCCGAGCACGCCACCACGTTGAGCGTGCGGCCCGCGTCGTCGTAGCCAGGGTCGAACGAGACTGGGAAGTGGTCAGTTGGGTGCTCTCAAGCGGGGTTGTTGGACGGCTGGGAGGATGGGCGAGGCATACCTGACGTGGCCGACGAAGCGGCGAGGAGGGAGAAGATGCCGAGAACCTTGGAGAGCTGCATGTTGATGGCTGGTATGGTGTAAAATGGAGAGCGGTCAAAGGGTTGGAACTAGAGATTGAGTGTTGCTTTAAGCTGCTGGTGACAATGATGGTGTCAAGAAAGCGAGTCTGATGAGCTGGGGAGGATGATGGACGAGAGGGACCAACACGTTCTTATAGACAGAGAACGACCATCATGCGCTCGCCCACTCTTTCCAATGTCCAGACCTCGTTGCCAGGTCCACCTCTGCTTGGGAAACCACGAGTCTGGTTCCTCAATGGCAAGCCGGCGTGCTGCCGGGCTTCGATTGCTGACGATACGAGAGCTCCTTCCTCAATGTCGTCATGAACCGGCTGACAAGTCCCAGGTCGGCCCCGCACCCCTCTCCCCTCGGGATGGACTCCTTGCCAAGCTGCAGGCGTCACCTTGTTTCTCTCCGAGGGCAGCATCGTGGCCACTCGGGCAGCAGCAATCCGTTGCAGCTGCCAACTCCACGAGGCGGCGATGCCTGCCTGGTTCGTATTCCAGATTCGACAGAAACGACGACTGCAGGGCAGCGGAGCGGTGCAGTGTCACCGGGCCATTCATGGATGCTGCCACGGCAGGTGATCGGCAGTTTGCCCACCTCGTATTCCCACGGTTAATTCTCCCGCTGTGCTACTCGTGATGGAGCACGATGCGCGGCTGGCACCACTGAGACACTGCAGCATTGCGTATTGGACCCGGCGCGGCGGGGCCGACCCTGCCGAGCCGTCAGGGTGCAAACGCCGTTCCGAAGGCGCCCAGCGGCTCGCTGAAGCGGGCATTCGCGGCCCATAAAGCATGGGTTGCTGGGTCAACTGGCCCGGGGCTGCGGTCTCAAAACAGTTGTCCACCACCAATGTTGGATCTGGTTGCTCCTTTCTTCAAGCTCCAGTGGCACCGACAGGCTGACCGCGCAACCTGGGGCATCGGAGAATTTCTCAGCGACGCAAGACACATGCGGCATCACGGTGATGCCGCTGTGCCACGATCCAATAGCCCGGATCGTCTGTTTGTCTTGCGAAGTTCGACCTTAGAATCAGGCAACTTCCATGTCCATTGCGGATGGCGCTGAACACGACATCGCAATTAATTGCCGACGACTGAGCGTGGGCGAATTAAGGCAGGCGACACAAGAGAAATCCAGCGGTAGATAATGCAGGACGACCGCAAATGGATAGAGTTGGGTCGTTGGGCGGTTCGCAACCTGATGTCGTTCCGGCCCTACTCGATGTTTTGGGTGGCTGTTCTTCGTTCGGTGCTGAAGTGTTGTGGTTGTCCAGGGCCCAGTGGGGCACCTTCCGGAAACAACGAGCCCAGAAACAACGCTGCGATCCTCTGTCTCGGACCCTGCATGTGGAAGTGAGACGGAAGGCAGTCTTGGCGAACCAAGATTGCTGAACGTCCAAATTCTGACCACATCCTACAAACAACCCCGAGCGACGTGTTTCATCGTCGCTGTCTCTGTCTAAAAACATGGGCGCTTTTCCATCAAGGAACGAATTCCCCGTCGAGGGCCGCGTAGGTGCTTTTGTTTTCCCACTTAGCCCGACTCGGGCTGACAGACTGGCCAGACGATCCTCATCACCGGCGGATCGCGCGGCCTCGGGCTCAGCGCGGCGTGTGAACTAGCCGCGAAAGGCGCAAATGTCATTATTGCCGCCCGAGATCTGGACAAGCTGAAAGAGAGCATCGCCCACATCTCGCGAGCAGCCCGGTTCCCCGACAGGCAGCGCTTCCACCACATCCGCGCCGACGTCACCACTGCCCCCGAGTGCGCGCGCGTCGTGAAGGAGGCGACGACGTGGAACGATGGAGCACCACCCGACATTGTCTGGTGCTGCAGCGGTAGCGCGCATCCGACCCTCTTCGTCGATACCCCAACCGAGCAGTTCCAGACCATGATGGACAGCAACTACTTCTCGTGCGCGTATATGGCGCACGCGGTGCTCAACGCCTGGCTGCGCTCTCCCGCACAAGTCGGCACCGACAGCAAAACCCCTTCCACTTCCACGCTGCCGCCGCAACCCGCACGCCACCTCATCTTCACGGGCTCCTTCGTCTCCTTCTTCAGCTTCGCCGGCTTCACGCCCTACGCGCCCTCCAAGGCGGCCGTCCGCGCGCTGGCCGACTCGCTCTCGCAGGAGATGAACCTCTATGCGGGCGCGCATCCGGACCTCCCTCGCGTGCGCGTCCACGCCGTGTTCCCGCCACCATGCCCACGCAATCGCTCGAGGACGAGAACCGCGTCAAGACGGACCTGACCAAGGCGCTCGAGGAAGGGGATCAGGTGCTAAGTCCGGCCGAGTGCGCGCGCCGCGCCATTGCGGGCTTGGAGGCTGGGGAGGAGCTCGTGGCCACGTCGAGTATCATCAGGCTGGTCATGACCTCAGTGATGGGTGGGAGTGTTCGTGGGGGCTTTTGGAAGGGTCTGGTCAATACGCTGTTGGGGTGGGTGGTGATGATTGTGATGGTGTTCATCCGGCGGGATATGGACAGCAAGGTGATGAGATGGGGGCGCGCGCACGGTGCGAGCGGTATGCTCGAAAAGAAATAGGCGTTGTTGGGGGCCGACACCATCGTCAGCGGCCACTTTGACAGCCAGGGCATCGCGATAATGGCCGGGGAGCGCTGGAAGGCGGTGCCCGGTTTCCAGCCCACACTGTTGCGGAGGTGTATACACTGCGGTAGGAGGGATGTGAATGATCTGGAGAGACGTTGCGTTGAGGCAGCTGATGTGGCCGTTGTTTGGAGTGATGCGACGAGGAGGATGGACTTCGACGATGGTCTGCACCAGAAGATGTGTGAGAGGTTTTGGAGAGGGAAATGAGGTGGCGACGTTGGTCCACCTTGACGTGGACGTGCTTGACTCTCCCCTGGGAGGGGCACATCAGTTTACTCGCTCAGAGGGCCGCCTCCTTGAGGAAGGTCTGATACGCTGCATGACAGCTATTGCGGAGAGAACGGTTCCTTTAACGTTCACTATCGCCTCGTTCGATCCATTGTGTGGCGGGGGAGACTGGGCACAGCGGCGTGCGGCGGTCGCTATTCAGGGTGTGGACAGGGTGCTGAACCGGGTTGGAGAGCCGCCGCCTTTTCCGGCCTGGAGATTTAGAATCGAGTTCGGACGATCAGCACTGCTCACTCGTAACAACAAATGCTCACCGCGCTGGTATAATTGAGATGACCGAGATGACTGGGGGAGCAGAACTTAAATAGCCCGAGATTGGCTGTAGCTTCGGCCCTGGATATAGATCTTGGTCCTCCGGAGCCTTCATCATCGCTGGGGCAAGCACAGGTGCCGTAGGCCGTACAAAGGTAGGCCTCAGCATCGAGCTGACACAACCGAAGCCAACAACGGCCAAGAAGGGATTTACAGACTATCACACTGCATAGAGCTGGGTGGGTGGATTCGGAGGCTGTTGACTTATTGTTATAATTTGTTTATTTTTCTGCCTTTCCCCCCTTTGGTTGTCTCTTTTGATAGGTGTTGACAATTTTTTCTCTCTCCAAAATTCCCTTTTTTTTTTACTTTCTGTCCTCTTCCCTTTTTTATCTCTCCTGCGACTTTTCTCTTGTTCGCCCTGTTGTTACCAAGGTACCGGGTAAGGAGGCAAAATCTACCCATACCACAGCAGGGCAAACCGGCTGACTCCCTGGCGTCAATGTCCTTGTTGTTGTTATCCGGGAGTAAGCATTCGTGACGGACAGGACGAATACGAGGCGACACTCTGACCGCAGCAACAGCCAGAGCAGGGAAGAGGAGACAGCTGTCGGCCAAAAGGCCGTGGGTATCTCGTATATCTCGCGATGTCTATAACCATAAGCGCCATTGTCTGGTCCTTCGGATGCGGTGCATTTCCGCTCTACGCCCGTCAGCCTTTGATGTACCCAAAAGATGCTCAAGCTGGTGAATATGGCGGGGCATAAACTTCGCTGGGCCACCCCTTCCCTTTACACAGCCTCCCAATCCATAGCATCCACCATGAACTCCCACTGCTCCTCGCCACCCCTCGCCGCTGCCGCCCAGTCAATGGGCTTCCCATCCTCGCCCAGCATCTCCACATCGTCAGCCCATGACAGCGGGGCGCCCTTGACGTCCCGCTCAGCGGCCTTGTACGCCGCGGCGAACCCGTCAAAGATGACGTCCAGCATGTGCTCAAGCTGGTATGTCTCCAGGGGCGCAGCAACCTTCTTAGTGCGCTTGTTGTCCGGATTGGGTTGATCCCGCTCCTCCTCGTCCTCCTCTCCCGCCGTCTTCCACCGGTTCCGCAGATCCTTCGCCCTCCCCAGCTGCTTCCGGACCTCCCCCGTGCCCAGCGTCGGAAACAGCGGGCAGCTCACATTGTCCAGCGAGGCCAACACGTTCGCATGGTACCGATGTCGCGCCTCCCTTCTCCACCTGCTCCCTGCCAACCCTCCTCCTCTTCTCTTTCCATCACCCTCTTCCTCCTTATCACGCACTTTCCTACCCTCTAAATCTTCCGTCCCCTGAACTTTGTGTCCGCTCCCCTCGCCGTTCATCTCCCTCTCCATCCCATGCTCACCACCGCCATGCCTATCGACCACCACACCCCACACCCCCAGTAGATGCCACCACCACCCGCTCGATGAGCATGTAAAACTCGAAAAAGTCCAGCTTGAACATGATCTCGTTCTCGGCCACCACCGCCGGGTCGACGCCGACCCGGCTGGTGGCGACGGCGTAGGCTTGTTTGAGGAAGGGCAGCTTCCAGTGCAGGCGACGCACGAGCTTGGCACAGCGGGCTAGTTCGTCCGGGGCTGTTGGTGATGTGGAGACGTAGGGGCGATGGTTGTGGTTCTGGATCTCGGGCGAGTGGTGAGCGGGGTGGTTGTGGTGCGGGCCGTAAGAGTGGTGGTGTTTGCGGCTCTGGTGCTGGCTAGCCTGGTTCGGGTGTTGGGTTTGGTGGCTGTCTGTGGTGGGGGGAGCGGCGGGAGCGGCGGCAGCGGCGGTCGTGCGCTTGGTGGAGAGAGACGCGCTCGCGTGATCTGGAGGTGATGGGCCGGCGTCGATCGGGGCGGGAGGGACGGTCAGCTTCGCGGGTGGGAGTGGAGGGGCCGTGGTGGCGTGGTGGTTATTCGGCGACGGTTTGCGCGCGGCGGGCGCGTGGCGCGAGTTGGCGAGGCCACCCATAACGGATGGTAGATAAACTATGCTTGAGTAAGTGGTCGGTTCGCGTGTTGATACTGGAATGGCTGATCGGAATCAGGTTGAGTCGAAGAATCAGTGCTGCTAACTGAATCGCAGCCGGGCTCCACCGACGTCACGGCCAACGGTCGGCCAACCGGCATCGAGGCTGGGCAGATGCCTCATCGCAGATGGCAACCAGGGAGTCGCAAAGACAAAGGGCTTTGCACTTTATGTTCAATTAATAATGAAAAGAGACGAGTGTGCTGGAAGCCGCTTTGGAGGCTTTCTCCAGAAATTGTTTGCAGTTCCTTGTCCCGCAGGGTCCTGCGGCAGGTGGGCCAGGACAACCGGCGCAGCAACGTGTTTCGTTGAACTGCACACACACAAACGCAAACACCCAATATCAAGGACAATTCTTCCTCGCATCCCGAGCAAGCCCAGGACTGCAATGAAAAAGGGGTTCGCGTCACCTGGAGGCAGTGTAATACCAGGGACACTGTGGCCCTCGACATGGAGCAAGCCCCAGAGGTCGAGAGCCGAGGGACAAAAATTAGAATAATCACGATTCTACTCCGTAGAGCAGTTTCAGAGATTAAACTGAAAAGAACAGATACTACACTTGATCTAAGCCAAAAGGCAAAGAGAGCTAAAGAAAAGAAGAAAAAAAATTCCAAAATTCTGGGCGGGTAGCCGAGATTATATACCCAACCCTGGCTGGTCCGTGCACGCCTACAGTTTTTCGCTCCTGCAATTGCCTGTGCGTGTCAGGTAGGGCAGGGTGGCAAGTGGGGTCATCTGATGTGGCGTCCTGGATGATTGCAGCCTGGCATCAGCGGCAATCCTGCTTCCCCATGGACCCTGCAGTTAGAGGCTCGGACCTCGGACTCAAAAGAACTGGACATGGCCTTCCCTTCCGCGCTCCAAACGGGAGCTGACTCCTTGTGATGGGGTCTTTGTGTGATTGGGCTGTGACGGCCTCCCTCAATGGGAAAATATCGTCCTCACACCGAGGGCGCTGTCTCCTAGTGCTGACCTCGGAGTCGGGACGAAGCCAATGGCCACCACGGCGACTCGCGCGCCGACTGAGGCTCGCACTTCGGGCGCCGTCGATGGGCTTGGTCGGTTTAATCGGGATGAGGGGCACCGATTCAGCGCCTTAGCTGCAGTAACCGTTACATTTTCCACGCGCAGAGCCTCGAGGATCCCCGGCATTCCACCACCAGCATCCAAGAGTCTCGATGCTGAGAGCAGGGCATAAGAGGGTTGTCGTTCCCAAGGCCCTTGGGATAACCTGGCTGTCTCAGGTTTGTCGTACATACCAGTTTCATCAGTAAGAATACACGAGCTCTCGTTTTCCATCAAACCATCTCAAGCCATCTTGATTTGCAAAATATCCCCACAGCACATCAATCATTACCATGGCATATGACTGTGTGATGTGCTCATCGTCGGGCGGGGCCCACTGGCGGCTCCCTGGCTCTCGAGCTCGCCATGCAGGGCGTTTCGTTCCGCATCATTGACCGCGCGGCCATTCGAAACGACAAAAGCCGGGCCTTGGTCGTACATCCTCGTACGCTGGAACTCCTGAACCGTCACGGCGCCGCCGATACCATCATCCAGAGAGGTCGTATCCTCCATGGCGGCTCAGTGTTCATCAACAAGCAGCTAGCTGCCAGCCTTGACCTTGACGACCTGGGTGTCACTGATACAGAATTTACCCTCCCTCTCAACATCTCACAAGTTGAGACTGAGTCCTTTCTCGACGAGTGTCTCGCCAAGTACGACCTCAGCGTTGAGCGTCCGTCACGGCCACCAGCATCGTCCAAGACTCCGCCGGCGTCACCACGACATTGGAACTACAAGACGGAAAGACAGAGACCATCCGGTCCAAGTACGTCGTCGGCTGCGACGGCGCGCACAGCGTCGTCCGCCATTCTTCCCCACACATGACCTTTGATGGCGACGTCTACCCACAAGACTTTATCCTCTGCGACGTGCAACTACGCGACTCCAACGTCAACCAGGACCGTCTCACCCTTACCTCAGCAACAAAGGCGTCCTCGCCATTCTGCCCCTGACCAGAGGGCTCATCCGCGTTGTTGCCTCGCGCAACCCCGCCCTCATCGGAGACCAGTCCCAGGACGTACCCACCCTCGCCCAGTTCCAGTCCTACTTCACCCTCATGACGCCATCCGGCTCGGGAACCCTGCACGACCCAGTCTGGCTGACTCGCTTCCGCCTGCACCACCGCTGGTGAATACGTACCGCGACGGCCGGCTGTTTGTCGCGGGCGACGCGGCGCACATCCACTCGCCCGCCGGAGGCCAGGGCATGAACGCGGGATCGGGGACGCGGTGAACCTGGGGTGGAAGCTGGCGACTGCGCTGTCGCTGCAAGCGCGGTCCGCTGATGATGTTAAATCGGAGGATTCTCTGAGCGCGGCCGCGGACGCGTTGCTCGACACGTACAACCTCGAGCGCCGCCCCATCGGCGTCGCCCTACTCAGGGGCACGGACAAGATCTTCAGCTTCGTGGCGAACCCCTCGCCTTGGTGGGTGCCGTTCCGGAACTTCTTCTTGAGGCATATCGTGCCAAAGGTTAATAGGGATAGGGAGAGAAGGAGAAAGATGTTTTTGTTTATTAGTCAGCTTGGGGTCAATTACAGAGGGAGGAGCAGGATCGTCGGAGAGGCTACTGCTAGCGGTGGCTGGTTCGGGATGGGGTGGTGGAATAAAGGAAAGGCCGGCGGGGTGGGGGAGGGGATAGATTGCCTGATGGGGAGGTTAGGGATAGTGTGGGGAGAGTAACCAGGCTGCAGAGGGTGTGTGGTGGGAGGACGCATCATTTGGTGTTGTTCTCTGGGGAGAAGGTAGGGGGGACTGGGTTGGAGGAGGTGGCAGATCGGGTGGTGAAGGCCTGCAAAGCGCAGGTCCGGGTGCATTATATTTCTCGTGATGGGGAGGGTGTTGGGAAGGTGGAGGAATGGTATGTTGATGAGGAGGGCAGCTTGCATACCAGGTTTGGGTTCGGGAGGAAGGGGGGGTATGCGCTTGTGCGGCCGGATGGCTACCTGGCATATGTTGGGCCGTTGGGGAAGTTGGATCAGTTGCTTGCTTTTCTGGAAGGGTATCTGGTTTCTCCTGTTGTTGCACCCCCGTCTCGCTCAGGATGGCGTCTGGCTTCTCTGGTTTTGACGCTTGTTGGTGTTTGTGGTGCGCTCAAATTGTTTGAACGGATCATGGGCCGGCTTTGATTCGAGCAAGCGGGAGTGATCTTATCCCTTGTTAGGGACTCCCACCATCTCCTCTCTTTCCTTGCGGTGGTTGTGCTTTCAAAGCACTTCGACGTCCTTCTCAGATTCAGGTCATGGCTGATCCGGAGCCTCTTGGATAGTACCTTGGTCTTGATGCTCAAGTCTTCAGAATGATTTTATCCACTGTTGGGTGTCTGCTTTCCTTGACACTCTTGGCTTGTTGGTCCTTAGCCCTGTTCTATAAACCTGCCACTCATTCCGTGATTACATTACTAGGACGATACTTGTGGTGAACATATCAAAGAGTCCTGGAAGTGTTCTATTTGAAATGCTAAAGAGCAAAGATGCTCTTTCAAAGACCACAATTTCCTGGACATATCGACCTGTCTCATCTCTCTATGCGATGTTGTGCCACATCGCTCACCTGTATGCTGAGTTACAGCGAGTGTTTCAGCAAATTGGAACTTGGAACCTAGTCGCATTCTCGGCCACCGAACGAGGCTGGACCCGCTCATAATTGCTGTGCCGAAAAGCCGCATTCGAATTTTGATCAGATCAGCACAACTCCAAGCAAACTTAAGTCCTCGATAGACTGACTCGATTGCTCCATCCGAGCATCAACCTGAACACGTTCTTTTCAGCGCTTTTCAGGGGTCGGGCCACTTTTCTACTTATTGAACCAGGGCATGTCCATAATCATCGGTTGTTTCCTTTGATTTTCGACCGCCATACTCGATTCCTCGGGTCGCAAATTTACCGTCACTTAGCCTCACCCGCGGCTCGCCCCAGAGCAAACCAGAACCAGGAAGAGTTTGCAGCTTCCATCACTACCAGTACTAGTAGCATTCATTGTGGTTCTCAATATTACCACCATTCCATAACCGACGTCATTCGCGGTAGCAAGCCCCGCCCCTCACCGGAGCCAACTGATCACTAACCGACCACTTATAGTACCGAACACCCACGTCTCTTCGTTCCGCTGCCCGGATCACCCAGCTCGCCTTGTTCCGCCGTCGGCCGGCCATCCTACCGAAGACACCATGTTCGACACCAACCCGAACCTCGTCCAAGAGTACCACCCCCCAAAAGGCGCCTCACCCTGGTCCAAGGAGCCCACCCCTCTCATCCTCATCCACGACGGCGGCGGCACCATCTTCTCATATTACTGCCTCGGTGACCTAGGTCGGGCAGTCTACGGCATCTCCAACCCGCATTTCCAGTCCGGAAAGGCCTGGGAGGGCGGCATCCCCGAGATGGCGCGCCAGTACATCAAATTCATCAAAAAGGCGGTGCCGAAAGGGAATGTCATCATCGGCGGGTGGTCACTAGGTGGGCTGATTTCGCTCGAAGTGGCGCGGCAGCTGGCAGAGGAGAAGGGCAGCGGGTTGAACCTGCTGGGGATTGTCATGATCGACTCAGTGTGCCCGGTGGTCTTGACAGAGCCGGCGTTACCCGTTGTGCAGCATGCTGTGCAATGGGGTGAACACACCAAGCACGAGACAAAGGAGAGGGTGACGCGGTGCTTTGAGCACGCGACGAAGATGGTTAGGGATTGGACACTGCCAACATGGGGAGACGAGGAGGCGCAGGATAAGGAGGGGAAAAACGGCTTCCATGGGTCCGTGAGAAGCCCGAAAGGTAGACCGCCGCCCGTCGTTCTGCTCCGGGCCATGGACCGCGTACCTGTTTCGAAAGAGGGGGTGAGTCGTGTGGATATCCATCGGAAGATCAACTCCTTGGTTGGGGGAACTACAGAAAGGATTTGATCACCAAGGTGATGGATATCCCTGGTCACCATTTCAACATTTTCCATACCGACGAGTCCTTGGAGACCACAACAGAAGGAATCAAAATGGCGTGTTCGGAGTTGGAGACTCTCAATAGCCTCCAATGAGAATATTGACTCGGGAGAGACGAAGGGTATGAATTAGGGATGATTTATCATGGTATGGAGGTGTAGAAAGGCTTGTCAAGGATCATATCTCGAGGGAACATGCATAGACACACCACTTTATACAGCCATAGACCACTAGTACTTCCTTGATGTGAATCCTTTAAGCAGCGACCACCTTCTGACCGAGTTATCCCTTTCACTCAATGATGAAGATGCTCGAGGACTGGCTCTTTGTCTCGTTCGAGTTCCACACTCTCCGTCCATCAATCCTTGGATGTAGCACTCTCCAATGACTTCTCCCCCATATGCACGTGTCGTCCCAATACGCCTGTCCGCCCATGCCTCCAATGCTCTCTGGAATGACCTTGGCCACATTTCTGTGGCCACTCCTCGAGAAGAACATAGCTCCACCGCCCTCTCCTCTGAGGCAGCCCATGCCGGTTCCCAGAATTCTCTCCATACGTTCTGGTCTGGCAATTCTACCGCTTCTCCACTGCTTCCTCCTGAATGATTTCTATAGAACAGTTCGAGTCCGTGCTGGACAAGCCATCTCCATCGCTCCTCGAATGCCTGCTTGAATGCGCACCAAAGGTATGCTTGAAACTCTTGGCGAACCAAGCCATCTGCCCATTTCAGGTCTTCTTCTAAGACCTGAGTGGCACAAGCAGATGTAGAACGAGGCTTTCGGGGTCCCCAACTAGCTTGATCAGTAGATTCCCGAAGAGGAACTCCAGTGCGGATTCAATCATGTCCCTTTGGCGCTCTGAGATCCTCTGCAGCATCTTGCTTACCATATCCATCAGCCTGGGTGCGATCTGCGCCCGGAGCATATCATTGATGTGTCGTCCTTGCTCCTTCACATACTCGTCCTCCGAGAGAGCCTCAGAATTGATACCCCAAATTTCTTTACTAGAGTGCGAAATGAACGAATAGACACGGGATTCAATTTCACGTACTCCCCATAATTGATCAAGCCACGAAGACAAGTCAAAACTCATTGAGAGTACAATCTTGTCCTCAATCTCTAGTGGCACTAGTCTAGCGCTCCGTCGTTGGAAGTAATGCGGCCCGCAGCGCCTGTTCTGCCACCTTCAGCATTCTCCTCCCGCGGATAACCACGGGCATGCTGCAGCCTTCGAGAAGACATATCATGTCCCCCCGCGCAGCATTCCTTGGGACGAGTCCAAAGTACCCTGGCCTGTCACGGGTCGAAGCAAGGTACCGCCGCTCCCACACGCAGGCGCTGACACGACGGAGGAAGTTGGCAACGAGAGCTGACCGGGCCGCTTGTATCATGGACGGCAGGGCGGAGTTGGTACCTGGTATGCTGGACTGCTCTCCCCGCGCTGCGTTGCCAAAGGCAAGCTCAAAAGCCCTCCTGTACCAGTTGGGCGCGGCAGTCCCTTCATGACTGCGCCCGCCCACGAGCACCCGCCACATGTCCCGGAGCTGTTCTTCTTGGCGCAGCCACATGCTTAACCACTGCCGAGGTATGATCGAACCGTCAGACGCCTCGCCAACTTCCTCTACGAAGGCGCAAATGACGCCTCTGACGACAAGCTTTGGAGTGCTGTCCTTTGCGTTGTTGGACCGCTCGGCCGGTCGACTTCGAACAGTTTCCCCATTGGTAGCGAGCGGCTGGGGTCGGCAACAGGTAGTGTCAAGACTGGCGAGGTGGCTAGGTGCGGCGTTTGCGCGGTAGATCCTCTCGTATGCCCCCTTGATGGCCCGGGTGTCACTGTATCGAGAGGCTGGTGCGATGAATGAAGGGAGTTTATGGCCGGGTTTGGCCGGTGCCCAGGGTCGAAATAACATGTCAAGGGACCGGGAAGACGCAGCTATGGCTTTAAATACCTTTGTAACGAGCCTCTCGTAGGGTTCAGCGTAGTCGACTGACTGAAGCGGGCACTGTCGGAGGCCAAGGAGAGGATGGAATACACGACGTCGTGGGGTTCCTGGACGTGGAACATGGGCAGCATGGCCAACAAGTCTCCCATGCCCCAGGAGCGCTCGAGGATGTTTCCTTCGCCATCCTTTGTCAAAGCGTTCTCGGCAAGATAGCTCAAGCTGAGGGCTCCCACTCCACGCGTGTCGAAGGCCCTTAGTAGAGAGTTGTTTGTCCTGTGGGTGTCGAAGAGGCTGATTGCGTCGGAGACGTCGGCCCATGGAACCTCGCGATGGCCGCACTGAACCATAGCGCGCTTGGCGAGGGCAATCTCTTGAACTAGCCAGCGTCGGGTGAACCAGTCCCTTTCGAGCAGCTTTACGATCGGACCCCAAACCTCTTCTGGGTTGCCCATTCTGTCGAGATGAAAGAAGTCAGGGAGATCCGCCAGAAGGCTTTGCATGATATCCATTGCGCCCTCGCTGTCGTCAGACTCTGGGCCCAGCCACACGCAAACGTTGTCTGTCCCCTGATATATGTGGCCCATCTTCCTGACCTGCTGCTCCTTCTCTTCTGCGTCGTCCTGGTTGATACAGAGCGCGTCGATCCAAAAAAAACTCTGTCCCGGTCAGGGCGGCGGAGATGCCGCAAAGCGGAGTCAAGGTTGACCGTAACTGGAAGGGGTCTAGGAGGTCCATTTCCTGTTGAGACGAGAATGTTCCGCTGGATTGTTGGGTCTCCCCAGACATAGGACAGTGCCTCGTATGATGGAAAATGGCCCCCACTTGACCGTTAACAGCTCGGCCTCGAGGGGATCTTCCAAGCTATGCGCTCTTGGCAAAACCACCAAGCGCAGCTCTTCTGCTCGGAGCCGAGCATAGATTGAACTCTGGGTCGCTTGTTCACCCGTGGAGTTCGAGTCGCATGACAGTCGTTGCTCGCCCATGACGAAAACAGAGATCGAGGCTCTAATCATGACTCGGGGTTAGTAACTCATTATTCAAGGTCAGGGGAGAGACCTACTTGAGGATCAGTACAGCACGACGGACGCCAGGAAGGAGAGGGAAAAGGCGACAGTCGAGACAACAAAGCCACAGACGACCGGCAAGGGCAGAAGGGAAATGGGGCAAGGGGAACGAGAACAATCTCCTCCCGAAGAGCCTCTGTCAAAGGATTGTGCCTTGCTGAGCGCCTTGTGGTAGCATGGAGCAATCATACAGGCAGCAATGCAGCGGACGAGGCTCGATGGCTGCGCTCCAAGCCACACAGTCGCCAAAGTCACATAACCTCTGCATCAGTTCTTCGATCATCCTGCAACAGAGAAGAAACACCCTCCAATCAGACACCAACCGGCCTTGGGGAAACACAGCTACAAACATGGCCTGCACCCACTGGGAAGACATCATCAACTCAAAAGTCAGCAACAAAGTCTTTTTCGACAGAGAGAGAGAACAAAAGTCGGAGCTAGCCGCCCATCCCGAATATCCCAACCTGAGGTACCTAAGCCAGCCCTCCTCCAACATCCCTGAGAAGGCCAGCCAGCCCCTGAGTAGCCCTTGAAAATCGTGATATCAACAGAACGCCCCAACATAAACAAAACAATGGTCGGCAACGGCATGTCGGCCGCGCTGGGCCACCAGAACTACACATACTCCCAAGTGATTCATGGTATCATAACAACTTCAACAGAAACTCCCCACCCCAACCAAAACAATCTTTACCGCTTCATCACCTCGAATCCGCCCCGAATCGGGCGTCGCAGCCCGGAGCTTCTTGGTCGACTTGGCCGTGCCGATGTGGGTATTATGCACCTACCACGCCCGTCAGTCAGTCTCATTGCCCAACACCAAGAAGAGTAGACAAAACAGAGGGTATCTCACCTTCGTCGCAAACCGCAGACTAGTAATGGTCTCCTTCAGATGCGCCTCCAGCGGGCTGACCATGACAAACATCAACGTCTTCGAGTCCCGCCGAGCGAGTACTGCAGCAGATGCGTCAGCTTGCTGTTCCGGTACGGCACGTGCGCCGAACCCCCTGCCCAGCGCGATCACGTGCCGAGGCAGGCCAGAGACTTGTTGATATTCTGCGTCTCCTTCATGCGCTCGCCTTCCGCCTGCGAGTGCTTGAGGCGTTCCGAGCCCGCGAGGTCGACCAGGTTCAG
Source organism: Achaetomiella virescens (assembly GCA_031001845.1). Classification (NCBI taxonomy): domain Eukaryota; kingdom Fungi; phylum Ascomycota; class Sordariomycetes; order Sordariales; family Chaetomiaceae; genus Achaetomiella; species Achaetomiella virescens. The sequence goes on from JARNGD010000001.1 coordinate 700,127, forward strand.
CGTGCCCTCGCACCGCTCGTGGGTCGCACTGTTCTCGCCGACCAGCTTGAGGATGAAGACGGAGTGCGAGCGCGACGACCGCTCGTTGGCCTTGGTCGCGGCCACGCTGCGGTTGCTCTGCGCCTGGCGGAGCATGGCCTCGACCTTGTCCGGGGTGTCGAGCGCGACCGTCTTGCAGTTGAGGACCGTGGTCTGCTTGCGGGCGTCGTCGTGGCGGATCTCGAGTTTTTCTTGCCGCCGGCTTCCGAGGCGGGCGTGAGGAGGTCGTTGAGCTCTTCGTTGTAGACCTCGACGAAGTGCCCTCCATGGTGTAGGTCCACGATTTTCGCGGAGCTTGGTGATGGTGTCGTAGATCATGTGGGTGGCGCGGGGGATCATGCCGTCGGGCGAGGACATGGTGTAGGTCTTGCCCGAGCCGGTCTGGCCGTAGCAGAAGATGCACACGTTGTAGCCGTCGAGCGCGCTCTGCACGAGCTGCGAGATCTCGCCAAAGACTTCTTCGTTGTGCACCGACGGGTCGAAGACGCGGTCGAATTCGAATGGGATGACCTTGCGGCTGATGACGCCGAGGCTGCTCTTCTCCTCAGGGCCGGTGACGTCGATCTGGGATGAGGTCTTGGAGTCGGGGAAGGCGAGCTTGGCTTCGTCGCCTTCTGAGGGGTCGAGCACTGGTCGGACCCTGCACATGACGCGGATGTTGCCCTTGAGATCTTGGTATTTGTTGAAGAGGACGCGTCGCTCCGTCTCCTCCTTGATCAGCTTCTGGCGTGCTTCGTCGGCGACGCGCAGGGCCTCCTGGAGACGGGCCTCCATGGCGGCAAATGAGTCGGATTGCTGTTTGCTGTCGGATTCAAGGAACTCGATCTTTGCCCGCAGGCCGCGCATCCGGTCCTCCAGAGTCATGTTCGTCGCCGACATCTCGGCAATCTGCTGCTGGAGGGAGGCCCTGATGGTCTGCTCCCGGTCGAGATCTGATTTGACGGCCTCTACTTGTGACCGCATCTCCTGGACCTCGCGCTCTTTCTTTAGCAGCTCGATGCTCATGTCTTGCTGCTCGGCGCCTAGCCTAGCGCGCAGCTCTTGGAGCTCCCTAGACTTTTGGGACTGCTCGTTGGCGAGTTCTGCCCGGAACTGCCTTTCCATGGCATCCACGGCCTCGCGGTGCTCGCGTTTCAGCTGGTCAATCTCTCTCTTGAACTCGTGCCGTATTTCGTCGACTTGATGCTTGTGCTCTCGTTGCTTGTCCTCGAGATCGTATCTGTGTCTCCGTTGCTCAGCCTCCATTTGGAGAATCATTGACTGCTTCTCCTGCTGTAGTGAGTAATTTTCCTCCCGTTGCTGTTCAAGTTGATTTTGCAGCTGGGTGTTCTGGTCTATCAGTCGCTGTTGTTCCCGCTCGAGATCGTTCGCTGGAGGATATGTCAGTATCCGGTTTTCTCACAGATCCGCACGTAGCATACCCCTATTCTTGGCCAGGTTGATAGCCTCCTCCATGGCTTTCCTGTCGGTAATAGTGCCCTCAAACGCCTCCTTCATGACCTTGAATTGCGACTCAAACGCGTTGAGGCGGCCGTCGACATCCCACCCTGTAAAGTTGGTCAAAAATGAGTCTTTAGTGAGGAAGCAACGCTTTGTGGAGAAGAAGACTTGGTGGGTGATGAGGGATTCTTGATGCTGCTCTTGAAAATTGAGTCTATGTTCTCCAGGGCCACCATCCCCTCCCTGACTTGTGGAGGGGTTGCGGGCAAAGGAGCGCATGGTCCTCGAGAGTCAGCATGCCCGAGTTGGCTGAGTCTGGCTGCTTCTTCGTGGTGGGTCTTGCTGGGGTTGCCGCTTCTCGTCTCGTCATCCGACTGGGACGTGCGGCGGGTGTGAGGGCTGCTTCGCTTGATTGGAGACCACTTGACCTCCAACAGAGCCATTTAGGTACATCGCCGAGGGATAACTTCTCGAGATCCCTGCTGAGTCCCGATATGTCCCTACTTGCTTTCCGTGCATGCGATGGTGCTCTCTGCTGAGAAAGTGCCTTTCGCGGTTTCTGGCGCTCTAACCAGGATCGGTTTAACAAAGGCAGAACCTCCATACCCTTCTGCTGCTGAGCGGGCAGCGCTGCTTCATCATCCATCTCCCGGGTTCCCATGGCTGTGGCAGCTCGTGTGCGCGTAAGACCTCGGGGGCGGCCGCTCGTGGATTGAGTGAAGCCTATCGATGTTGGGGCTCTCGTTATCGTGGGGGCCCGCGCGCTGGGGCCGACGCTCTTGGCGAAACTGGCGGTCTGTCCATGTCGTGAGGATGTGGTGGATGCTTTGGTGGATGAGAGGGATGAAATCGAGGCGCCCTTAACGCTCGTTGCAGGTCGCGGGATACCGAATGATGAAGAAGGGATATGCGACGACTTGATGGGCTCGGCGGCCTGCTCGACGAGAGTTTTGCGCTTGATGCTTGGTTCTGCGTGGGAGACTATTGGGCACTCGATGTCAGCCGTGTTGAAGAGAAATAAAACAACCCAGCGGGACATACTGCTTCCAGTGTGGTTACGCTTGAGGGGAATACCCGTCGTGCCGGCCATGTGGGCGCGCGCATTGTTTTGGGAGTCGGTTATCTCCTTCAGGGTGGTCGTTGGCTGGCGGATCTGGGGGGGTCGGATGCCCGATCGGAAGTTCTGGGGCCACGAGGAAGTGTGTTAGTATCGCCGCAGGATGAGTGAAAGACGAGCAGCTGCTACCGCGTTCTCCGACGACTCCATGTTGAGCGTGCGCATGCGCGGGGAGTAGGAAGTGCACGAGCAGGTAGGACGAGAGGAGCAGCGCTCCCGGCGAGGACGTGGACGAGGATGTCGGCAGCGTTGCCGCAGGTCGTGGCGGGTCTCGTCCGGGGGGAAAGCTATCTGCTCTCGCCGCGACGGGTGTAGCGCAGAATGGGTGAAGCCCAGGTTGAGTTTACGGCGGAGGTCGCCCCGGCAACCGAGCAGCAGGGCTGGGGCCAATGACGGCGGGCCGTGGTCCATCATGGCTTGGGCGGGGATGCGGGTGTGGGTCAGGGAGGCGCTTTCTTCAGCAGTGCCAGTGACAGTGGGAGCATCCTGATCATAAGAAGAACCGGAGCCACGCATCTCGCGCCATCGAGTTGTATATGTACGAGATTTTTTTTTTTGGGCAGAATCCAGCGCTGAGTTCCTTAATTCTCTCGAATACCAATTAGCTCTCGGCACAGCTGATGGCCCATCAAGCCATGACGCAGCGCCATCCGGAAATCTCCTCTTGCTCGTCGCTGCCATCGTACCACTTGCCCCCGAAAACCCTCCCGGAGTGTACCATGGGAGTGGGGCGTGCCTCTCCATCCATCCGCGAATTCGTCTCAGTTGATCAGAGGCTGCAACAGCGCATCGCGCCATTACTTGCGTCTGAGACCTCGACTGACAGAGAGTGCAAAACTGGAACTTTGTCCGTCGCAGCGACGAACGCGCATGCGTTGGGATAGTCGGTCACTATCTCTTCGGACCATTCAAGGTCTCAGTTGGACCAACTTGCAAAATCAGGCCAGAACAATGGAAGCTTGAGGTTGCTCCACTCTCACATGTCTCCACCCTTTCCCGCAATTGGATTCGCATTCCAGACTGAAAGTGCCATGTCGGCGTCAGCCTTGAAACTGCAAGCTGTCAATGCCTGCTAGTCCACAACACCCTCCGGATTGCCCGTACTGCAGGGCACATGCAGCAAAAATCCAACGACATACGGCCTCAAGTTCTATGATTGTGTAGGCTGCCCAACATGGAGAGAGTTTTCCCAATACCGCGACAGAGGTATGGCCCCCCCCCCCTTTTATGACCACCATCACCACCACCCAACACTAACCAACACATCCTCAACAGGCTCAGGCGTGTCCCCCTTCCTCCCGGTCACCACCCCCTCATCCCTACCCGCGACCCTCTTCCACGGCGTGCTTTCTTCCTCCGTCTCCCTTTCTTCCTCACCTACAGTGCGATCTACTTCCTCCTGCTGCATCACCTCCCCCTCCCCGCCGTCGCCCGCAAACTCCTCCTCTGGCTGCTCCTCGCCATTCCCGGTATTGGTGGGTGGACCTGCAACTGGACGGCGTCAAGCGCGGCTCCCTCTCCTCCCAGCCCCGCTCGCGCGTGCCCCACCCACGATCCGTCATCGCCGCCAACTTTACCTCCCCGCTCGACGCGCTCTACCTCTCGGCCGTCTTCGACCCGATCTTCGTCGCCTGCCACCCGGCCTCCCGCAAGGTCCGGCGCGTCGGGCTCCTCTCCGCCATCTGCGCCGCCCTGTCCCCGAAGGCCCAGCTCTCCACGCTGCAGGAATTCGAAGAATGCGCCGGCGGGCGGCGGCGGCTCACCGACCTCCGCGCGCTGATCTCGCAGCACCCCGACCGCGTCATCGCCGTCTTCCCCGTGGGCGGCACGACCAACGGCAAGGGCATCCTCCCGCTCAGCCCGTGCCTGCTGGCCGTGCCGGCGGACAACGCCATCTTCCCCGTCAGCATGCGCTACACCCCGCCGGACGTCACGACGCCGGTGCCCGGGTGGAGGGGGTGGATGGGGTTTTTGTGGAAGGTGCTGGGCCGGCCGACGCATTGTATCAGGGTGCGGATCGCGGAGGGGGTGAGAATACGAGCGGGGCGGTTAATGGCGTTTCCGGCGGGCAGGAAGAGGTGCGGGGGAAGGGAGGGGAGGAGGATGAGCCGACGGCGGAGGAGCAGAGGCTGTTGGACAGGGTGGCGGAGGCATTGGCGAGATGGGGAGGGCGAAGAGGGTGGGGTTAACGTGTGGGACAAGGGGGTTTGTGGCGGCTTGGACGAAGAGAAGGTGAATCGGCCGTCTCGAGGGGCGTGCCTGGTTGTTGAAGAAGGGTTGTATCAGTTCAGCATATCAGGCGCGAGGACGCAGGTCTTTGGTGTACACAATGCAGTCTGCAAGTGTGATGTCAACATAAACTTCAATCTGTTAACTCAAAACAACAGACTTGACTTGATAAATGGAGTCCTAGACAGTCAGCCTGTTGTATAACTTTCAAGCCCTCACTCAATGTTGGCAAACCAAGTGCGGTTTTCCGATCCCAGACCGCGAGATAAAATATATACAGCAAATCTTCCCAACCTACATATCACACCATACACCTCTGTTCACCTCGTCACCACCTCAGTGCTTGTCAGTCACACACCCGTGGCTGGCATCGCTCACCAGCGCCGCGTACTTCCGCAGGGTACCCCGCTTCGCCTTGGGCTCGGGCGCCTTCCACTCCTTCCGCCTCCTCTCCAGCTCCTCAGCCGGCACCTCCAGATCCAGCACGCGCTTCTCCGCGTCAATGACAATCTTGTCGCCATCCTTGACCAGACCGATCGGGCCGCCCTCCATGGCCTCGGGCACAATGTGGCCGATCAGGAACCCGTGGCTGCCGCCAGAGAAGCGGCCGTCAGTAATGAGCGCCACATCCTTGCCCAAGCCGGCACCCATGATGGCTGAGCTGGGCTTCAGCATCTCGGGCATGCCCGGCCCGCCCTTGGGGCCCTCGTAGCGGATGACGACGACCGTCTTCTCACCCTTCTTGATCTCACCGCGCTCGAGCGCCTCGATGAAGGCGTCCTCGTAGTCGTACACCTTGGCTTTGCCCTCGAAGCGCAGGCCCTCCTTGCCCGTGATCTTGCCAACCGAGCCGCCGGGCGCGAGCGAGCCGCGCAGGATCTGGATGTGGCCCGTCGGCTTGAGGGGTTGCTCAGCGGGCGGATGATGGGCTGGTCGTCGGGGAACGACGGGAGCTTCTCGATGTTCTCCTTCATCGTCTTGCCCGTCACCGTGATGCCCGAGCCGTCGATGATGCCCTCCTTGAGCAGGAACTTGAGCAGGGCAGGCGTGCCGCCGATCTTGCACAGGTCCTCCATGACGTACCTGCCCGACGGCTTCAGGTCGGCCAGGAGCGGGGTGCGGTCCGAGACGGCCTGGAAGTCGTCGATGGTGAGCTTGATGCCGACGGCGTCGGCGATGGCGATCAGGTGCAGCACGGCGTTGGTGCTGCCGCCGAGGATGCTGACGACCACCATGGCGTTCTCGAACGCCTGCGGGTCATGATGTCGCGGGGCTTGATGTCCTCCCGGAGGATGTTCTTGATGGCCTCGCCGACGCTCTCGCACTCGGCCTTCTTGCGCGGATCCTCGGCCGGGAAGCTGCTGCTGCCGGGGAGGGTCATGCCGAGGGTTTCGATGGCGGACGCCATGGTGTTGGCCGTGTACATGCCGCCGCACGCGCCGCCGCCGGGGCAAGCATTGCGGATGATGTCGAAACGCTGCTTCTCGTCGATCTCGCCGGCGATGTACTGGCCGTAGGCCTGGAAGGCGCTGACAATGTCGATCGGCTCCCCCTTCATGCTGCAGCCGGGCTTGATGGTGCCGCCGTACACCATGATGCTGGCCGGTTGACGCGGCCCATAGCGATCAGCACACCGGGCATGTTCTTGTCGCAACCGGGAAGGGACACGTGGCATCGTACCACTGGCCCTGCATGACGGTCTCGATCGAGTCGGCGATAATCTCCCTGCTCTGCAAGCTGTAGCGCATGCCCGTGGTGCCCATGCTGATGCCGTCCGAGACGCCGATGGTGTTGAGCGCATGGGGACGAGGCCGGCCTTGGCGACGCTGTCGCGGACGATCTTGGACAAGTCGAGCAGGTGCATATTGCAGGGGTTGCCCTCGTACCAGACGGACGAGATGCCGACCTGGGCCTTGGACATGTCTTCCTCGGTTAGGCCGGTGGCGTAGAGCATGGCCTGCGAGGCGCCCTGCGACTTAGGTTGTGTGATCTGGGACGACACCCGGTTGAGCTTCTCGTCGGCATAGCGGCGGGGAGTGGCGGAAAGGAGGCGGCTGGGTTCAGAGTAAGCATAGATTCACATTGTAAGCAGCCCACGGTCACAGCGTACAACTGATTCCTCAGTGGAGGGCCCGGCTGGTGGCCAGGGCCCGAGCAGCGCCGGCGCGCAACAGAGACGGCGACAGCATGATGACTGGGCAACAAGCGACGCGGGTGGGGGTATCACGAAAGCAATGAGAAGAGGAAAAAGACCAATTGATCTCAAGGGAGAACTGAAGTGTTTCTGGCTTGATCCGGTGCCAGGGAGACCAGCCAATTGGCCCTTGCTTGGTGTCTGGGAATGGGATTTGTGTGTTTGTTGTCCGGGTCTGAGTCGAACTTTTGGGCGAAGTCGGAGCTTAAATTCAACCAGTGTTCCCAAGTCACAGGGACAGAGACAGGGGTCCCCGCGAGATCTCCGCAACAGCTGCAACCAAATACAGGCCTCCCGATTGGCCGTCGCGATTGGAAATCAGGAGCTATGACCTCCCTATGACTGTCTCTCGCCATGTTCTGTTTCTTGAATGGATGAGACCAGGTGGATTCAAGCGAGCCTCATATGTTTCGTACGTATAAGGCCTGAAGCTATAATCCCATATATTTGAACCTAGATGCTCTTCAGCAGCGAATACCGTCTCTCGCCTGCCCTCACCGTCAATATCCCTGCGCGAAACAGCAAACTTGTCGAGATCTGGCTGTGGTCGGCTGCAGCCCTTTCCGTCTCCCGCCCCCCATCGCGCTTTCGGAGTTAATGCAGGTCGCGTCTTCGGGCGGAAAAATGGCGGGCGCTCAACGCTTCATATGTCTGCCGTCTCATATATGCCGGCCCACAGCTGGCCTCCTCGTCGCGCCGATCGGCCCTCAATCCCCCCCATCCTGCCGACATTCAACGACTCTGCATCACGGTTTGGCCTCCTTCGAGTCCACCCCCTTGGCTTTGTCGTCCCCCTTCTCCCTCCGATGTAGGATCTCATCGACAATGCCGTGCTCTTTCGCCTCCTCGGCTGTCAGGTACTTGTCGCGCTCCATCATGTCGTTGATGGCCTGCATGTCGTACTTCTCGTAGCCGAACGACTTGTTGATGTGTGACTCTGCACAATCTTGTTGATCTGCTCCCGTAGCCTCTGGATCTGGTTGGCGTAAATCAGGATGTCGGCCGCCTGTCCCCTTGTTCCACCCAGCGGCTGGTGCACCATGATGGAGCTGTGCGGCAGCGCGTACCGCTTGCCCGGCTCGCCGCCGATGGGAGGATCGCAGCCATGGAGGCGGCGCCGCCGACGCATACTGTCGACACAGGCGACTTGATGTAGGTCATGTGTCGTAGATGGCGAGCCCAGAGCTCACCTCGCCGCCGGGGGAGTTGATGTACATGGTAATGGGCTTGTCCGGGTTGTCCGACTCGAGCCAGAGTAGTTGGGCTACTATCGAGGCGGATACAGTGTCGTCGAATCGGGCCGTTGAGACATACGATCCGTTCCTGCTCGGGGTCAGCAATGCGTTGGGTGCGGGGTTCGCGGGGCGGTTGAGGAGTTCACTGCCTGCAGCAGTTTGGAGAAGATGTCGGCTTCAGAGTGCAGTCAGCGCCAATTGGGTTCGTGAATTAACCGGTAACAAGGTAGAACTCACATGTCCGCCAGCCGCCCGCCTGCTTTGTCAGTAATGCGACATGGAGGAGGCTGGAAGGAACAACATACCGTAACCTCTGTGATGTAGGGCATTGGGAATGCCACCCGTCGGCGGCATCAGCCCGGGAGATGCACTAAACTTGGAGTATTTTCGGCATTGTGACGTGCCTATCCTTCTAAAAAGGCGAAATGCTGTCTGTTGCGAGTTCATGGCGGCAATGTGTCCCTTGGGGAAGGTGGGCGGCGCAGAGGTCAAGAGGGTGCACGTCGGCAAGTGCTAGAGTGGAGCCTAGCTTGAGTTCTTGGCTTCAGGGTTGGCATCAGCATGGGCTGCCAAGACCTTCACCCACTGTCCGAATAGAAACCTGAGTCGAACTGCAGCCTTTTGGCTCTTCAACAATTCATGCCAGGTTGAAGGTAGCGGGAGTCCCTCGCAAGTGAGGGGTGATTCTAAGACTTCTGGTACTCCAAGCTGCGAATCTATCATGACGGTTGTTCTTGTGAAGATCAGCTGGTCAAGACCTGAAAGGCAGACTCGGGGACTTGACAACCAGCCCAGCCTCCTTCCTCGACGCTTTCTCAAGACTCGATCCTTTTTATTCTATTGAAATATATAGTTCATTTTTAGGCACATATTAACGTTAATAGCTCTCGTTGACTTCCCAGCTCTCAGCTTGTCTATTTACTGAGGCATCAGAGAAGAAGAACCCAGCCAAATCTGGTTAGGTCTAGTCTAATTAGTAGCCAACATTTAACGACGGGTCGGGATCTGATCCTCGACTCACAACCACAGAACCCAGTTGATATTCCATTTCAAGCCTACTGACTCGATAAAAAAAAAAAAGGACAGCATGAGAGCCCTCAGCAGGGCCTGCTACAGGCCGCCATTATCTCGACCTTACCATGGAGCCCTGTGGTCGGCGGCGACCTGTACTTTTCACAGCAGCAGCAGCATCAGATCCGGTGACAACCCAGATCAGCCGGATCACTCACAGAACGGTCCCGCATCTTCAGACGATGGTACTCAGCGGTTCGAATCGACTTCGAAAATAGGACGGTCCCAACTGTCGTCGGAGATCTGCCCATCTCTCCACTGATGGACCCGTCCTTCCACGAAGCACGCCAGAGGTTCCGCAAGCCGAAGCCAAAACCCTCACAGACCGGATACAAACCGACCAAATTCCAACGGAAGCTGTCCCGCAACCCCTATGGTAAGCCACCCTCTTCCCCATCCACCTCACTATTTCGAAACAGAACCATCTCTAACCCATCTCCAGCCCTCGCTCTCGCCGCGCCCGTGCGCAGGTGCCCCATCTCCGCAACGAGCCTGCCCTCTTCTTCCTCCAGCGTTTTCGCCTCGTAGAGCACCCTGAGACAGGGGACCCCACTTCGTCCCGCAGGACCTCCACAGCAAGGTCCCAGACGCCAGGGACAGGGACGAAGGCGCCTCCGACCACCCCCAAGACACCGGCGGCCGCCCAACCGCGGGAGGCCACCACCAGACCGGCCCCTCGGCATATGTCCTCTCGCGCCAGCAGCTCCTCCAGGAGCTCCAGACGCCGACCTCGGTCTACTTCAGGCAGCACCGCAAGCTGCTGCGCATGAGCGACCACGGCAATGCCCGCATCACCGGAGTGCTCAACGCGGCTAGGTGGCGCGTGGATATGGACGGCGTGGTGCTGGAGCTGATGCGCCGGCGGGTGGTGGAGGGGCTGGTGCATCTGGCGCGGAAGTCGGAGGAGGATGAGAGGGAGTACGTAATCCGCCTGGAGAAGTGGGCATGCGGAGAATTATAACCATAGTGCTGCTTGCTGTGGTTGGGGCAGGAGGAGACGCCGGAGCAGGATCAGAAGGTGCAGAGGCAAGGGCCGCCGCAGCAGCATGTGCCGCGGCTTTCGAAGATGCGAATGGGGCCTGAGCGGACGTGGGGCCACGCTCGCGGTGCACAATCTGCATGATCCTGGGCAGGGAGAATGTATCGCGGTTGAGGAGGAATCCAAGTTGTTCAGTGAAGGTTCGCTGTTCCTGCTGGGCAGGCGGCGAGCATCCAGTTGCAGCTGCTGCTGTGGAAGCTGCAGGGGTATATGCTGTGGCGGTAGTCTGATGCGGAGTCGACTGGGCAGAGTAACGCGCCGAAGAAGACTCTGGTGGAGTGGCGCGGGATGATTAGAAAGGAGCCCAAGGATCGCAATGCCGAGGATGTGGGCTTTGGCCGGTAGGGGCATGGGACCCCGCCTCAGGCATGCTTTGTGGAATGAAAGGAGGCTTTCGCAGACCGCGGAGCTGGGAGTTGGGAGCGGAAGGATGGCGCGGCAAAAAGAAGATATGTTGTGGCTCAATAGTGTTATCAAGCCTGGACCTGGGAGCCTATATCACTAGCTCCCGATGTACATTTGGCGGCTGAGGAGTGCTTCTGCTGCCTCTTGATGAGACTTGGTCGCTGTGTCAGACACGAGTGCACAGACAATGTCCGGTTTCATACTATAGCTTAATGTAGGATTAAGGAGGGATTTATGGCTTAATCTTCAGGTACTTATGTAGCTACACCGCGATGAGCGTTGCTAGTGGAGTGAGTCGAGTTCAAGTAACGGTAGACACCCGTCGTGACAAAGGGAGACTAGGGAGAGTAGAGGCCCTGAAAGCTGCCATCGACTGCGATTCCTGAGAGGAACCCTGCCGGGCCAAATCTGATAATTACGCTTCCAAAACAACACCCAGGGCAGAGGGGGCAGCACAATAGCCAAACGTGGAAGGACCGCACTACCACTCCAGAAGAGGGTAGTCAAATCACAGTCCTCAAGTCTTAGCAATCCGATTCTGCACTCCTGCACTAGGGGAGTGTCCCGCTGCCCTTCCGAGAAATCGATTCCTTTCCCTTGGACACATCTTGCCTATCTCAACTCTCATGATCAGAAGGTCTGACAGGGTATTGATTGTTGTTATGCCGCGGTCACATGTGAGACAAGTTTAGCATCTCTACTAGCATCGAAAGGGCTGGGGACCGAGAAGCTACTCTGTCAGTTCAATAAACAATGAAGAAGTAGAGACGGACACTGGTAACGTTGTTGTGTCCATGTCAATACAGGGGGTTAGGGTTAACTGCTTGCTTCAATGAAGTTGAACGCGCTGATTGGCAACCTTTATATTGATTTGCCAGCGCGTCGCGACGCGTCTCCCAACCCACACCTGACGCTTGCCCCGTCTCCATCCACACTTCTGCAAGGGCTCCCAAGCAACCACAAGCCCTCCTCTCGGAAAGCAGCACATCAACACCCGCCAAGATGAACCGCGTCGACATCAAACGACGAAATGTGCTCGACCACCGCAAGAAGCAGTTCGCAGACCCGGCGTACAAAGAGACGCAGTACCCGCACCGCCTGAACTTCTACGCGACCCCACCAACAGCCGATATCACGCTCGAGCAGTTTGAGCAATGGGCCATCGACCGGCTACGGAGTGCGTAACCCCCTCTCTAAGCATTACCGCCTTAGCCATATTTTACAATGACTAAATCACGATATCTGTTTCCCCAGTCCTCGCCGAACTCGAAGCCTGCTCCTTCCGCAACAAGACGCCCTCCGAGACGGCGGCGCACATGAAGCCTCTGCTGGACAAGTACCTGCCGCTGGACGCGACGTCGTCGTCACACTCGCAGTTGCACGCGCAGCGCCAAAAGGACCACTACAGCCACTTCATCCTGCGGCTCGCGTTCGCCTCGACCGAGGACCTGCGGCGGCGGTTCGCGCGTGTCGAGACGATGCTGTTCCGGCTGCGGTTCCAGACGGACGACTCACGCGAGCGGGCGGCGTTCGTGCGCACGCTGAACCTGGACTGGGAGACCGTGGGCGAGGAGGAGAAGAGGGCCTTGGCGCCGCAACTGGCGACGACGGTGGGGTTTGGGTTCGGCGGCAAGGCGGTGCAGAGGGTCATGGACGAGGAGTGGTGCAAGGTGGAGTGGCTGCGGGTGCCGGATCTGGTTGAGGGAAGGAAGGTGTTTGTGAAAGGGGGGAAGGCGTACGTGCCCGGGAGGGAGCAGCAGAGTATGGTGTTGAATGCGTTTACAACGAGGTTGGAGAAGGCGTTGGAGGTGGGCAGGCTCCCCCAATCCATGTGTCGAGGGTGGATGCTGCTGCTGACACAGAACAATGCAGCTCACCGCCCGCGCTCTGCCGCGCCTCGACGAAGACGACCGGCTGACGCCCATCCTTAACCACCTCTCCAAGAACTTCATCGCGCCCGACTCCAGCTACAGCGGCTCCGGGCCTGCAATCGAGGGCGCCGAGATAACGGCACGCAACATCGACAACCTCTCGCAGCACTTCCCCATGTGCATGTCGCACCTGCACCGCTCGCTCCGGCGCGACGCGCACCTCAAGCACTTTGGGCGGCTGCAGTACACTCTCTTCCTCAAGGGCATCGGGCTCAACCTGGAGGAGTCCCTCGTCTTCTGGCGGGCGAGCTTCAGCAAGATCACGGACGACACGTTCAATAAGGAGTACCGCTACAACGTGCGGCACGCCTACGGCGACGTGGGCGGCGATGCGAACCGGCGAAGCGGCGGGTACAGCCCGTACAGCTGCCAGAAGATTCTGACGGAGCACGCCCCGGGCCCGGAGACGCGCACGGCTGCCCGTACAGGCATTTCAGCATGGAGAACCTGGCGTCGCTGTTGCGGGCGTCGGGCGTGAACGACCCAGCCGTGCTCAAGGGGGTGAAGGAGGACAAGGAGAACCAGAAGTTCCATATGGCTTGTAACCGGTATGTTCTTGGCCTGTCTCGTTCGTTTATTTTAATTTTTTTTTTTTATTTATTTTTGGGGGCGTCGACTAATCTGGCGATAACTGCACACAGCGTGTTTGAGCACCTCCACAAGGCTGAGCTCAAGCGCGCCAGGGACGAGGGCATCATGACGGCGGCGCAGCTCGAGGACGATTGTGCACCCCAACGAATACTTCAAGCGGAGCTACCTGCTGAAGAACATGGACAAGCCGAAGAAGGAAGACGTGAAGATGGAAGGGTGATAGCGACGGGCCTGAGACAGCAGCGAGGCGCGTGGTAGGGTCAGCTGGGTTATCTGCGCTGCCCGTGACAGCCCTCGCCATATGTCGTCGTGAACAAGGCGTGGGAGGGGGGTGGTGTTGTATGATTGATGTGATTTGCTTGGCTTGGGTACGCGGCGCCAGCAACAGCCGTGGGGCATGTGAAAGGGCGCATCAGTGGAGGAGGGTTAGGGTCTCCGGCGTTAACGAAACACAATTGAACTCCACCGAAATACCTTTAATCTACGGATGAATCCCTTGAGCAAGTGACCGTTTCTCAACGGTCTCTCAAATCAAGCGTTGTGTGAACACGTGACTCCTGTAATTTTCGAACGGTATCGTACCGATCAGCATTGTCTGGCCATCCTCGATTGTTTTCCGATCCCGCCCACTTTCTGCCGATCCTGAGCAACTGCAGCACAAGTCGAGATCGCTCTGATCAGGTTTTTTACCGATCATTACGGGCCACAGCTTCATACCGCAACGCTCCGTCGAAACCGTTTGGGGCACGGGTATTTTGGTGGGGATCCAACGGTTCGTTTGCTCTGGTGCCGTCCGCGAGGAAGCCGCATGCAGCTTCCAAGTTTCTGATCTCAGGTTTTGGTGAGATGCCGGAGGAAAGCGTCCGCTCTTGTTATTGGCAGCTCGTTTTGGTCGTCCTGAACCGCTTCTTCTTTGTCTGTTGAGGGTATTCAGAGATTGAGGAAAACGGGACGATCGGGCGGTGCTGGTCATGTCATCTTCAGGTTATTGTTCAGGGAAGTAAATATATATTTGGTCATGGTTGCGCATTCACTGGGAATGCCCTCGGTCTCTTCTCGAGGTGGCATCTGTCAGCAGCACCAGACCACAGGCCGTTGCTGCTACCTCCGGTCTCTCTGGGGGAATCGCAGGCCACGGTGCTGTCTCGGCACTTACATGCCGCGCCACTATCACAACGCTCACTCTCATCTCAAGTGCTGGCTGCAACAACCAAGCATTCTGTTGCCCTTGCAGCGCCAGCCCCACCACGACCTGCGCAAGACTCTCAGGTTGGCGTCGGCAGCCATCCTGTGGCCCGGCAAAACCGGGGTCCGTTGTGATCGAGGGGGCTTAACCACCTGACAAGCACGCTCTTTGAGGAGCAATCGCGCCGCCCCAGTTCCTCGCTCAACGCGAAATCGCATCCGAGTGGGTAGTTGGGGACGTTGCCTGCGTCGCGGGCTTAACTGCGGTAATAAATTCCATCCCATGGCAACCGGCGCAAACGCACCATGAGGTCATCCTGCAGGTTGGGGGAGGGGCTAGAATGGAAGTTCTTGTATGAGGGGTTGGTCATGGCAGAAACCGTCCCGTTTCGGTTCGAGCGGAGGACCCTTGTTTCTTCTCTCAACACAACGCCGCTCTCCTCCCGTTGCCGGGCGCCGATGGTCACCGAAGCTCCCGTCAAGGGACCTGCGAGATGCGGAGCTGCATGCTTCGGTTGGTGACGCGATCCACAGCGGACGTCATCGACGGCCGGATAAGATTTCGCATCGCGTCTCCTCCGGTGCCCTGCCAAGGACGGGCATGGCGGGAGACTGGAACGGAGAATCTCATCGGCATCTTTGCAGCCGTGTTTCATGTCAGTATAGCTTTATGGTTGTTCGAGAGTGGATGAGAGTCAAGATGAAAACAGTCCGGATCCTCATCGAAAAATCATCGGGCTTCACACCATGCTCCGTCCTTGGATATGTCCGCCCAGCCCTGGCCGCTCATCTCGATGGCTGGCGATCGCCCTTCCCTTTGACGACGGCACCGCTCAAGCTCCGAAGCTATCCCACACCCTCGAGTTTCGGGTATGTTGACAGTCAAGAGCACCTACATCATCCTCTCGCCGCCCTGATCTGAACCCAACCAGGCAGCCAGCCCCAGCCTTAAGACAGACGGAACCAGGAAACAGGGTTCGGTGAGGATTCTGAAACGATATGCAGGGCATCCACCGTCACCAAGGTCCCCGTGCTATTTTGACCAGTGACGACGGCATGCATGGCTCGAGGACCCTGGATCTGCATGCCGGGTCGAGTGTTTGTACATACCCATCTATCCGGAGTTTGGTTGGCGGTGTTGGAAGACACCCAATGGGTTGGTTGGGGGAGAAAGGAGTATCCCTTACCGAGGGTGGAGTCGGTGATGCTGACGCTGGCGACGAGTTAAGAGAGACACTCCTGGAGGTTCGTCCGTCTCCCACCGTTAGCCGCGCCAGACGGCAACAGATGGAGAGGGAATAGGTAGGATGCAGATCCCTTCCCGAAACGCGCACATGTAAGTCGTAAAAGCTCACGATAGCTTCATCATTTCTATTTCCAGCACCCAGGACCAGGACGGGAGAGGACGAAGCGGAACGAGCCAACGTGCTCCGGGCACGCCAACGGAGGACCTGCCTCCAAGCCCCAAAACAGCCCGATGCAAGGAAATCAAGGTCGAGGCACGAATAAGTTAGTGCGGTGGGACCTTGCTGTACCGTCTCCATTGGGGCGACCACCACATAACGAGCATTGCTGCGTTTGCAGCTTGCAACATGAGGGCTGCGAAGGACCCCTTCCTGTCTTGCCTGTGGTGTATTCTCAGCTGAGAGGTGTTAAGATCTTGGGTGTGATCCTACGGCACGTCGTGGCTTGTCGAAGGCACTTGATAAGTTGTCGAGGGGGCCAGAAAGGGCCAGAACCAGCTTTGTGGGACCCTCCAATCGAACTCGGAACTCTGGAGGTGGGGTTGCAACCGGAATGGCAGTGCCATTCCCTTTGCAGCCCTCTTCAAACAATCGAGCGGGTTGTGTTGCGCTGGCCTTGTATGTACAGCTGCTGCAGCAGGCGCTTCCAAGTATAGTTGGCAAGCATCGCAGCTCACTCAGGTGGCTGAAACACTCCATAGGAGAAATTCCCAGGGGTAGCTCGCTCTGGACCTCTCAAACTTCCAGGTCGGGCTTGGGGAACCGGAGTGAGAGAGACAACTAAGCTGCACAATTCAGGGCAGCGACATGACACAGCAGCAAGACCGCTGCACATCTGAGGCAGAGGCAGAGGCAGAGGCAGAGGCAGAGGCAGAGGCGGGGATCTGGAACAGTGTGTAGGTGGTGAAACCCTGTTATTGAAATGCTTCTGTCTTTTGTGCTGGCTCATCAATCTCAGAAATGCCATGCTATTGTACAAAATAGTAAATGGTATCGTGCTTCTAATGCTTTCTTGGCCAAAACACCAACCTGCCCGACAGGTATCTCCCATTGCGCTGCAAGTCTCCCAAGACGCCAACGCTCAAACTAATCACAAGCCCAAAGAAAAAAAAAAAAAAATTCATCCACCCGAGGGACCCACAAGAGTTGGACAAAAAAGAGCAGGAGAAGAGGGAAAAAAAAGACCTGGTCCGCTTCTGGAACCGAGCCGGGTAAACATTGACGGCACGCAAACATCTTCGAGATGCAACTGCTGTTGCAGTGGAGAGAAATGAAATTTGCCCAAGTCTGCGGCCAGCGCGGGATGGCGCAACCCCCCCCGGGGGGGCCCGAGGAGATAATCGAGAAAAAGCCCTCGCAAACCCCCCACCGCCGGCGTTGCTTTCCACCTCAGGTCTAGGCTCTACCCGACCAGCAAAATCGGAAACGGTGCGATTATGGGGGAGCTGGTGTCGCATCCGCTGCGCCTCCCACCATCCACCCACGAGGTCAGCCGGCGCGCAAAAGTGTTGAAGCATGACGACGTCAGCGGCTTGGCAATCGTGAATCCCGCCATTGGCGGACACAGCGGTGTTGCAATTGCAAGTGTCGCGGCCCGGACCAGCGCCCAATGGGAAGCGAAACGGCCACCTGCCGCCTGCAGCGGGCCTGGTGCACGATGATGATTTTGTGCTGCAGCAAGGGGCCCGGAGGATTGGTTGCTGCATGTGTCGCCTGAGCTGTTGCTGTTGCTGCCACCTCGTCGTGTTGCAATCGTGTCCATTTGAATGCAGAGGTGTTGCGATGCTTCCCACCTTTTGGTCGCTTTCCTGGTCGAATTTCGGTCTCCGATGCGACTCGTCCCGAATTGTCGCGCGGACGTTCTCGTGTTCCGACGGGCCTCGCCGTGCAATGGGGAGCGTCAGCCGGACTGCCTTCCACCGATGGAAATCTGCACGCCCGGAGAGCTCCGGAAACGCCGGTCGTTGTGCATCCGACCAATGCCGTTTGTCCTGCCGACCTCTCGTAGCTGGCTCGAAAGAAGCGAGTCAGAACAACGTCCCGGAATTCAGCTGTCGGGTCCGGCGGTAGTCGGATTCGGTGTCGTCCAGTAAACCGTGGGTGACCGGGCCAAATCCTCACCCGCAGGACCGGAACAGATCCGGAGGGCTCCGGTGATTGTTGCGGCTGACAGATCCGGTTGTGCATGTTCTGCAATATCGGAGTCTCGGAATCTGCCGAGTGCTCCGAATGCAACCGGGTCTGGCGCATCTCATTTTCCAAGATGCCCAACGCGTGCGCCCCCACTAGTTGGGGATGCGTCTCACCTCCCAGGTCGGAAAGCATCGCAGAGCGGCTGTGCTGCTTGTCGTGCAGTTGGCGGCCATTGCGCTGTCGTCCAGAAAGGGATCCTTCCATTCCTTCCCGGTCCTCGTGGTCTGCCTGCCGTCCGTCGTGCTGATTCACTACCGCACCTCCTGCGCACACAACCTCACGTGTAGCCGACCATCTTGGCGCAGCGGGTGCAGTAGTAGATGTTGACGCCAATCTGGACCATGCCGGACAGACTGGGGTCGTCCGTTGTGGTGATCTCCTCGGCCTTTGCGCACCGCAGGCAGCGGATGACGGCGACCTGTACCGCGGGGCGAGTTGGCAAGTCCATGCTGTGCCGAACTGGCGAGCCCGAGTTTGTTGTCGAGTTGGAGGCGGGAAGATCCAAGTCGGAGGCCGAGTATGCCGAGGACGATGACGAAGATGAAAGGATGACGAAGACGACGCAGAGCCGGGCCGGTATAAGGGACCGTTGATGGGCGAGAGGACATGTTGTGAGAGGGATGGTATAGGCTGGCCGATGAAGGGGAATTTATGTAGCGATTCGAGGCGCAAGCCAGGTGGAAAATTGGATGATGGAAAGGCGGGTGGGAGGAGTCTGCGCATGTTCTGGATCGAAGCCTGCAAGTGCAAGCCGGAGGGGATGTGTCGCAGCTTTATTTTGGGAGCAGCAGGTTTGCGGCAGATGGGCTGGTCCAGACCGAGCCTTGCTTCTAGTCCTGGCTCCAACGGAAAGGCTGGGACCAGGGGCTGATGGGGTGGGAAGTCCGAGGTTGCCAGGGGTGTGCGTTGTTCGACCATGGTTACGCCGCCGTACGAAGATTAATTACGAGGCCTCAAGCGCCCCGTGTGCGTCTCCAAACGGTGCCGTTGTGCTTGTGGTTGCCTGCGATTGGGCACAACTGCCATGTTTTCGATTATCTCTTCTCGAAACAGCTCTGTCGGCCCAGCCCGACGTAGCCGACTGATTCGGACAATGACCTGAAGCCCTCCAATCTGGTTCGAGGAAGGCGGCAAACTGCCCGAATGCTGACTCACAAACGGCACCTTGTGCTGCTGAGACTTGGGTGTGTGGATGTGGTCAGGTGCGGTTGGTTCCAGGCAGGGAATCCATCCTCACGTCCTCTGCCGAGTGTCAGACGCATTTTCGCTGTGGGTTCGGCGCTCTCGAGCCCCGTCTTGCCGCACCGTTGGGATCGGATGGGGGCGCTGAGATCGCAATCGATACCAAAATGCCCAGGGCGTTGCCTTCATCATACGAAATCGATGCGAACGGACAGTTTCAGCCCGCTCTACGTCGTCGCGTTGTGGCTTATTCTGCGATGCCGTGTCAGCACCCCAATCGGAGCGCTGGGGAACCATCGATGAATCGGTCGAAGTAGGGGCTGTGGCATTGTGGTCGGCATCGAACAACACATCACAGTACGAGCAAAAGGGATCGAGCTTCTGGACTGTGCTACAGCCGAATAGCCCTTCAACTCGCGACTTTTGGAACCCCCGCAACTGGTCCAACACAGCGATTAGCTAATCTCTTGGCGGCCGAGTCTAGACCGAGCTTCGCCAAGCAGTCTGGAAGCCAGCCTGCAGTAAAATCCGCGTAGTTCCCGCCGGCCAGCATTTCAGCGGAGCTGCGGAGCATCTGGCTCATTTCATGAAACCAAGGTTCGGGTCAAAAGGGAGACACAGGAATGAAGACGCAGGCAAGCGACGAGCCTTTCGCGGGTGGATCGGTCAAAACTGAAGTAGGTGCTTTGTTATGAAACGCGAGCACTTCTGCCAGTGTCCACTGCAATTCGGCCCACAGGAGCTGACGTGATCGGCGGTCCCGGCAGAGAGGCACATGCCCATGCCTTCGTTGCACAGGGCATCGATCGATCGAGGCGTCCAATTCCCATCCCGGGCTACATCCAAAGGCCTGACACTTGCCTCCCCCTTTTCTCAGTTTGCTGTTCCCGCGAACCAGCGGCAAACCACAGAGCTGTGTGCCTTGTGTCAAAAAGAAGCGAATATTTCGCTTATGTCGTGTACTGGACGCCTTCCCCGAGTGGGCCTAGGTGTCCTACCTTAATCACGCGCAATTCCCCATGCGATGCGGGAATGTTTCAAGGAGTATCCACTCTCAGAAATGCCCAATTTCTCAAAAAGCTCAGAAACCGGCCAATGGCATCTTCGCAGATGACTACGTTGTAAAAACAGGAAAGGGGTTTTGTACCTTCGTAAAGGATTTTGATTCCCATTTTCACCAAATTCTTGATGCTCCGCTGAGCAACAGTAGCCATCAGATGCAGCACGTTGTCCCCTCAGCTTGACAGGGAAAGCCCTCCAGCCCTATTCTCGTGCCCCGCTTGCCTTAGCAATCTCCCGCTCTTGGCATGCAAGTGCTCGGCCCGCCCGAACTTCCTCAATCAACGTTCGAGACCAATCGATCGCATTTCACCCGCATCGGCCAATCGCCCATTAAAACTTTTGCAGATCTGGTTCTTTCTAAGAAGTTGCAAAAGCAGTCGCATATTCGACCCCCATCGAACAGACAATACGGGCCAGTGATAGATGATTTCCCCCGATGCTCTGGCCGCATACCGACGGATGGGACGAATGGGTGTGGGATTTCTATCGATACGCCGCATGCGAGCAGCCGACCACCGGAGCCTCATCACCTCCCCGACATCCCGCCTCGCGATCGCGGCCGGCAGGAAGCCGCGGGTACAGCTCCGTAGGTCGTTATCCGTCCCGCCGGCCTGAACCTCTAGTCCTCCATAGCGCTGGCGATAACTCGGTGTATGGCTAGCTCACGCCCAGTCTGTTGGGGTTATCCACAGCCGCAACACACTGAGTTTCACCAGCAACACTGCGCTCCATACTCCCTCCGGGCCGCCCGGGTTGCTGGGTTGTCCCATGCCGCGACCGCCCCAGTGCTGTCATCGGAGGATGCTAACATAGACCTTTCTGAAGCTTGGGTTGCACTTGCGAATGTCTTGTCAACAGCGAGCATCCGAGCTGACCGAAGCCGTGGTTGCTAGGAACCCAGTGGTTATCCGCGCGTCATACCACACCATTACTGACAGGGCGATACCTTATCGATCGCACCTACCCGGGGCATTGCCACTCTCGTTCCGGCTTCAGCTCCCGTTGGCTTCCCCTCCTTCCTTAAGGGGAGCGACGGGCTGCCGGAGGTCGTGCTCCGTCGAGTCCAAGGTGGGAACACATGGAGCGAGCTCCTTTCTGTCGTCGTTCCATTCCACTGTGGGTTTGCTGGGCATGGCTCATGGAGCCTTTTAACGGCTGCATCCATCTCGATCAAGAGGTCGGGATCGGTAACGACGGTGAGTCGAGTCGCAGCAGATTATTGAATGCATGCGACCCTTTCTGCTCGCGCCAAGTCTAGAACCTGTCTTTCCAGAAAATCTTCGCTGGTTGATCGAACATCGCGGATATCCTATCAGAACCCCTTATTATCGAAATCCATCAGAGCTCGTCATCTAGTGCATGTCTTCAGAAACCTGAGACGCTTGATTCAGACCGCTGCCCAAGCCCTCACCTGTGTCTGTCCTCCATCCGCCGCAGCCTTCTCACACGTGCGCAGTTTGACGAGCTGACTACCATGACGCGTACGCACCCCTCCGATGCTTACAGAAGGGGACCATGACCCCGTTTCACCCCATATCATCCGGCAAGGAAGCAAAAGATTAATCGACGGGCCTACAAGGGACCTGTCAAAACCACACTCCATGCCAGGACCGGGACGGCCTTGCTTCCTTCATCGAGGTCCCCTGCAATTACCGTTGTCACAATCGCCGAAAAGATGCGCGAAGATGAGATGATGGCTGAAGTCGGGCTCTGGGTATCCAGTATCCCTGCCTCAGCCAGGATGGGGTTTCAAACAGGAAACAGGAAACAACGCAGTTGGGAGGGGGGGTCTTGTATTGGCCTGTTGCATTTCAGAGTACGAGCCAGACTGTCCAAAGCCCTGTGGTGGTAGCAGGTGGCTTCAATTAGCTAAGCTGACACCAAAGCGGGAAGAGAGAGGTTGATGCCTTTTGGAAAAACCCATATCGTCCATCCGTCTCTGTCCCCAGGCGGTCGTCTCGGCTCCCACCTATCCGTCCTTCAACAACCTCCCTCCAGTCCAGAAGTGTGACGAACGCTCCCCTCCTCCCATCCTGAGCAGATCAGGAACGAACAAGACAAGTCGATGGCGCATCCCGCCCGTCAAAGCAACATCCACCACCATCGTCATCATTATCGTCATCAACCAGGCCGTTGAAACCATCCTCTCACTCATCCCATATCCCATCTCATCCCCACGACAAAAGAAACCACCCTTCGCCTCCCCGCCACAGTAACGCCGCGCCCAAACTCCGGGGTCCTGGGTCTAAGGAAGCGCTTCCTGTCCGCTTTCTCTCTCCACGCGGCTCCCGCCGTCCTTTCCCACAGCCACAATCTTATTCCCTTTCAGCTTCTTGCCACGATCTGTCCATCCATCCGATCTCTCCGATCTTTCTTGGCATGCAGTGTGTCGAGCGTCCCTCCTTGCGTCTCCAACTCCCACCTTCCCTAAACAGCCCAAAAGTCTATTTTGCCCGTTTTCTAGGTTGTTTTTGCCACCATCTGGCATCTGGCGGCCTTGTCTGATCTGCTTTTCATCTGAAAATTATGGGCGCGTAGCTGATAGCATGACCTGAAATGTCGATCCCTTCTCCATCGCGCCGGGCTGGCTGTCTGTGCGCATGCGGGGACGAGAGAGCTATGAGATGACGAGACAGCGGCGGACGCGCAGGATGGGGATTGGCTCCGCTCGAACTTGGGGGCTTGGAGTGGGAGGTCGGGTCCTCCGGTTGTCTGAAGACGACGTTAGTAGGTAGCGTTACAGAGGAGGCAGCTGGCTGGGCTTGACCTTGATCCTTGCCGGGAGGAAAACAAGACGGAGGCGAGGAGGAGCAGACCATGATCGGCACTGAAGATGGTCTGATGGTGGTAACGCCCAGGACGGTGGCGTGCTGTTTGTTCTCCCAGTCCCTGGCACTCGGCCAGCTGATGCCTCGACGCTCCTGACGAGATGATCTCAGAGCTCCGTGGTGGGCATAGCGGTAATGGATGCCGGTGGTTGACAGCAGGAGACTCATCTGTTCCCCGTCAACCTGTCCTGCAACCGCGGACACAACGACACTCACATTTCATCACCACAAGCATTATGAAAAAGACGCAATGGTATCACTATCTCTTCTGCTTCTTTGCTCTGCGTCAGAAACACCCTCAACTCCGCAACAAGCCAGCTGTCAAACGCCTCTTCTCACTCCCCCCGATCAACAGAAAACAAAATGAGGTTAACAGTTCAAGACTCAAACGACCCCCAACCCGTGATCTAGCTGTACAGAAGGGAAAACTATGATGAAATCGGCGGAAGGTGTTCCCGATGGTGGAGAGGAGTAGTCAGGTATCTGAATGCCCTCCTACCCCGTCGTTCTGAGCGAAACACTGCCAATCGACAATGTCGCCCTCGTCGTCGAACAAAAAAAAAAAAAATTCAAGTCAACTTGTTCTGACGACGCCTGGTTGTTTCGATAGACGGCTAGCAAAAATAGCTCCAGTTTGCATCCAGCAGCAAGCTGAACAATGCGGAAGAGAGAGAAAGAAAAAGCAGATACGACGTAGACGGAAAGACAGAACCCTCCCCACACTGCATTAAAAGGTTTCCCTCAGCTCCTGGCCATGGGGGTATGTACTGATCGATGAATCGGGATTCTGCCAGACGTACCAATTCCAAGTTTCGAAGTCAAGAGCACATTGTTACATCTGGCGACACCCGGAGCGGAAATGCAAAAAAAAAAAAAAAAAAAAAAAAAAAAAAAAAAAAAAAAGACAAAGGAAACAGATGAGGACCGTTGGTATGTGGGGTGCAGTCCTTGTGTGCTGAAAAGTGCGAGGGAATCGAAGTTGCTGGAGTGCGCCGGGAACCAAGAAAAATCGTCTCGTCGTAAGTCGGAAGATACTTGTCCGGAAGTCCGAAGAAGATGGTATGGGTATGTCCGTTGGATGTTGGCTGGCTTGTTATGAGAATCGGATGCTGGAGCGAGCGATCAAGTTGAGCATGCGAATTCCTCCGCGCAACCGATCCAGATTCTCCTTGCTTGCAGGAAGCAAGCCGAAATCACATCACGATACAGCAACCGCAGCCCTTCTTTTCCGCCGGGTCCTCTTGGGGCTCCGGCACCCTAACAGCCGCTGTAGGCTTGGCTTGCTGCGAGGGTGCCTTGGTTGTTGGCAGCGAGTTCGCGGCTGGCGGATCGGCAATCTTGGGCATGGTCGAGTAAGAGTTCGTCCTCCCAGGGAGCGTCGGGCTCTTGGGTTCTGCCTTGAGCGGCCATTCCCCTTGCCCATTCTTTTGCTCCTTCTTCTCAGCTTCCTTCTCGGGTTCCTTGTCGAGGGAGGCGGCGGGTTCAGGGGGCTTGAGGAAGCCCTCGTCCGTGAGCGGCCTAAACTCCTTGTCGTAGACGCTCCCAAACTTCCCTTCCCGCTCCCACTTCTCCTGCTGTAGCCGCTTGGCTACCGTCGGTAGGAGCTGCTGATCCGGGGGCAGACGCGGATCAGGGCGGTATGCCGAGACCATCCACGGGGGCTCGCCCTCCATTGGCCTGCAGTTGCTGCTCGAGAACTCGCGCTCGCCGGACCTGGTCGAGGGTCGGGTCGTCCCGGTCCCGCTGCTTGTTGAATCCTTGCTCGGTCCGCCTCGCGTTTTTGGCCGTCCGGCAGCTCCGTTGGCCGGCTTCGCCTTTCTGGTGGCCGTGGTCGTCGAAGGCTTCTTGGGGGACGAGTCAGGTCGCTTGCTCGCTTGCGAGGCGGGGGCCGCGGTTGTCGCCTTTGTCAGGGCGTTGCCCGTGCTGCCGCTTCTAGCGCGCGGCTTTGGGTACGTGATGGAGTCTTCAACGCCAGGGCTGTTGTCCCGCTTTCGAGGTATTCGCGTATCCCGTGCGAGATGCTCGCTTGGGATCGGGACCCCGCTGATCTTGGCCACTGGTATCCGAGAGGAGCCCTTCCCGATACTGTTCGCCCAGTGCCCGTTGCCTTCTTCCAGAATCTCCTCGGGTCGCCTAAGATCCCAGCTGGGGATTGTTGCAAGATCGAGAGTCCGAGTTTCCGCCGAGGTCGCCGTCGAGTTCTTCCTAGACCTTGGGATGGTGTGCTCGGAACCTGCGATGGACCTGGCCGACCCGTTCATCTTGTCCTGACTCTGATCCCGCCTCGGGCGATTCTGGCTTTTTGATCGTGCCCTGTCTCGCTGGCGGGGAAGGAAGATTCCGGCAGCCTGCAGTTCTTCGCTTTCTATCCTGGCTAGCTTGTCTCGATGAATCCATTTCGAGTTCTCGTCGCTGTCAGAATCCGGGTACAGGTTACCCGGTACCCTCCTCTGTGTGCCCTCAGCCCGTTCCCCGTTCAGGCCACCATGGGGATCCAGCGCGTTTTCTGAGTTTGCGTGGTCCTTGACGCTGCGTGGTTTCCTCTCCTTGTGATCGTATTGGGTGACCTCGAAGCCGTTCGTTTTCTGGTCAAGTCCTTGCTCCTCGATGCTGTCTCTTCGTGGGGTTGGCTCCGGGCTCATCGCGCCACGCAAGGTCGAATTCCCATTCTGGAATACCAACGGAGGTCGATCAGACGTGTGGAGCTCCTCGTCAATCGTTTCTGCTGCCTTCTCGCTGTGGAGCGATTTCTGCAGACAGAGACGTGTCAGCCGGGCATTTGTAGGGGGGGAGAAAAGGGAGGGCGTCTTTGTTGCTGACATGATGAGATGCGCAACAAGGCGGGACACGGAACAAGATCTCACCTCTGTTTCGGTGGGCCGGGCGTCATCCCACACAAAGGGGGACGACGTCAAGGTCGTCGGCATCTGGGATACCGCAGCCATGCTCCGTTGCAATGTCGCCGCGGCGTGCGACGCTTGCAATGTCGCACAACTGCAGACGTCGACCCTGCAAAATCACGAGACGAGAGAGCGAATCGCGATGGGAACGGAAGCCGTCTTTGCGCCAAAGATGGGACGCCCCCTGGAAACGTTACTCGGCTTGAGGCCACTGGGCGCGGGTTGGTTCGGTGTCTTGCTCGCCGCCCAGCCTCCAGCGGCCAGAATCGGCCAACCGCGTGTCAAGTGCTCAGCAGCTCTGCTCTCACCATCCACAGGTACCAACGGAAGACGATAATTGCCTTGTTCGATACCTGCCCCACGATACGGAGTCTCGGCGCGTCTCGCTGACGGTGTGGTATCAACCGTGGGAGGTAGTTCGCTGGATCGAACGTTGTCGGGGGCTGCGTCCCTTTCACGGAGAGGGATACCTAGGCGAAACTGGCTGCCAGGGGTCGACTGCGATTTGAGCGGCTGGTGATGGAACTGCTTCTTTATTTTCCTTGTTTCGCTCGTCCGGTGCTGCGCGGCGATCGATGGCGGAGAGAACTGCGGCACTGGGCTAGGAATTGTCTGAGATTGTTGGCAGGGAGATTCTGCAGAGCCGGAGATGATAACGAAAGCAGGGTGCGTGTCGATGTGCTGCGTGCAGTGAGGGGCGTCGGAGGGTCGGGACCATGCATCTCTCGCTGACACTTTCTTATTTTTGCTTTTTTTGTTCACTATGGCCGTCTGGAGGGCATCCAACACCTACCAACGGGTCACAGGAACTTCATGAGTGGCAGCCTATGAATGGCCCTTCTCCCCCCGAGAGCTTCGAGAATTCGCTGCAGTAGGGGGGGAATCGCAGCAAGGGTAAGTTCACTCTTTGGATCAATGGGTCGCAGGCAGGGGACCAAGCTCCAGTAATTAATCTACCTCTGCAACACTATTGGCCAACGATGCTGGGCGGTGTGGATTCCAGGGTCTCGCTTCCACCACGGACAGAAATCACCTGTCAACAACACTTTCCACTCCCATTCGCGATGCGACCCGCCGCTTCCATCGTTTCGTTCGGCGGAGGCGGAATTTACCATCGCGTATGCCGACCTTTTTGGTGGTGAAGGGCAAGATATTTTTCAAACGTTTCTTTTGGCTCTCTCGCTTGCTCCTTCCTTTCCAATCTACGTGCTACCAGTCAGCCAGCAGTTGGCCTGTTTCATCTGTGCCTTCCATCCGCCCTGTGACTTTGTCATGGATGCCATGAACCAAAAAGCGGTGTCTTCTTCACCATCTGCTCCTCGCCCAACCCGCAGGACTAGGATCGTGTGTATCGGCGACACGCATAATTCCACCCCCAAGTTGCCAAAGGGCGATGTGTTGATCCATGCCGGAGACCTGACAAACCAGGGAAGTTACTCTGAGGTACGCAGCCTCTCAGCCCACGCTGTTGGACCTCGGGCTTCCCCTGGGAAGAGAAAAACATCATATCTTGGTAGGTATACCGGCTAACATAGGGACATGCTCCTCATAGCTTTCCAAGGCCGTCCAATGGCTCGAGAAGGCCGACTTCGAAGCGAAGCTTGTCATTGCAGGTATCAACTCTTCTATCGCTGGACGTTTTACGGATTGCGGCTCACAGAATCTAGGAAACCACGATATTACTTTGGATGCTGACTTCTACTCGAAGCACGGAAAGAACTTCCACAACCAGAAACTTGAGGATCCAACAAGATGTCGAGGGCTGTTTGATTCGAGCCGCACCATCACTTACCTCCAGCACGGCAGCGCCACCATCCGGCTCACACGCTCTGATGGCCCTGGTACCGAGTTCACCGTCTTTGGTTCTCCGTACTGCCCTGAGTACGGCACCTGGGCTTTTATGTACCCTCGCCCGGACCGGAGAACTGAAGGGTCAGGCTCAGAGGCCTCAGTCACAACAAGCCCAAGTGCGGCAGAACTCTGGGCCGACATCCCTTCAGATATCGACATCCTTGTCACCCATACGCCTCCTCACACGCATTGTGACGACAATTATGGTTGCGAGGTCCTGCGGGAGACGCTTGCTCGGGTCAGACCCCGACTCCATGTGTGCGGCCATGTCCATCAAGGAAGAGCTGCCGAGCGTGTCAGATGGGATACCAACGGTCTCAGCGCTGCAAACGAGGCTGCTACGGAAAGCTCGGTGGAAAGATGGGTAGATCCCAACCCAGACCCGACTTCTGCCAAGATGAGCTTGGTCGACCTGACGGCGCGTAGCGGGAAGCCGCCGCTCGACTTCCATTCCTCGGCGCCGCCTTCCGGTACGCAGGCCGGGTGCGGCGGATCTAATCCATCGGACCTGGTACAACGGGCCTCCTGCAACTCGTCCTGTTCAGAACCCAGAGCCAGGACATGGTGGGATCGGGCGACCCAAGCGGCCGGAACTATGAGCCTGGGTATGCCTCGAACGTTGGAAGCGCAACTGAAAGCACGGTACATCTGGACCGCGCGGGCCGACGGGAGACATGTGTTGTTAACTGCGCCATCGTTGCCACTGGCTGGCCTCACATTGGAGGGAAGCGGTTCCACAAACCGATTGTGGTCGACATTGACTTGCCTGTGTGGGGTTGAAGAATATCTAGACTCACCCGGGACTTGCTTGGAAGAGTTAGAGGCCAGGAGTTCCGAGGCCATCCTTTGGCCACCACATGCCCGCTGCTACGTGTTGGTTGATCTGTGATACTGGCAGGTCGACGTCGAACCCAGCCATAGCACAGAATCCATGCATCCAAGGCCTCGCATCCAACCCGTTTTGCAGTTACGGAAATCCGCGGTACGCGTCGCAACACCAAGTGACGACGAGCTGCCCATCCGTCATTGCGGATGGCGCCTCTCCCACTCGGTACCATGACGCCGGCTAAGTTGTCATGAGACCGGTAACCTGCGCAGAACACCACGACATGCCCTACCACCGATCCGTTCTGAACGTGGCAGCAACACATCCCAGACGACAACAATCACGCTGGTTCTATTTTGGAGAGGACTATCCCGAATGTATGTCTGTCACGGTCTCATTGGGATCTGGCCACGATTGCCATTTCCGAAGATCACCTCTGCATCGATCTTTATGTCCATCTGACCTCCAAGTGTCTCCAATACATCACCCCTGGTGGCTGGAGATACCAGCGCCGAGCCCGTGGTGTTGCTGGCTTGTGAGCTACGAGGCCACGTGCACTGAGCCCACATTAGATCAACAACTTCAGAGCTCCATGCTCCAACCGTCAGGAAAACTTGAATGGTCATGATTGCCCTCATGTGAGGATGAGGAAACACCATCGACACTCAGTTCGCGCTTGGTCGCGGAGAGGTCATGAGGTGCACTAATGCAAGTCGGCGGGACCAATGGAAGACGGCTAAAACATGCGTCTCCCGTTGCTGCTTCTAATCGTGGGGAAGGGAAATAGGAGTTCCGGAAACGAGCTCGAACACTCGGTGGTATCCAGCAAACAGCTCCGAAGAACCCCACGACGGTTCAGGAAGATTTGTTGAGCGTTCAGGATCTTTGGTAGAATGCTCGGCTTGACAAGACCACAGTTTCCTCTCCAACATATTCAGCTGGTGGCATGTTCACTAAGAACCAATCCGTTGCGCCATTTGCACCCTTGATCTCAGCCAGGCTCATAGCGCGATGTTCATATGCATACGACATCGATCATGCCCAAAGTTGCCTCGGGGCAACCACCTAGCCAGTGTCACGATGGTACCGCACCTACTGGTGGCGACTATCGCCAAAGGAGATACTTCACTCAACTCAGTCCATTCAACCTCTCCGTCCAAATCTCAAGCTTGGACATGAAAGAGAAACACCTGAGACACGAACGGCCAAGCCGATTCCCCATTCCAGCATCTTGCATTCTCTCGCGGACGAGTAAGAAAACGCGGAATTCTTCAGAAGACGAATTGGAAGTCACGGCGGTAACTATTCACCGCCTCGGGGAGGACGACCAACGACGTTCCACATGCATTGTCTCCAGCCATCCGCCACGGGCGAATCGCAGTCCTGGTACGGATGGCGTTGCCCGCCTTGTCTCACCCAGAGAGGTTGTGTCTCACAGCCTCTCTTTAGTCGAGACTGTGGCTCGCGGAACGGTCCTCCTCTCCGTAGCAATCAGACGCATCAAGGTTGATCCGTCGTCCGATACCCCCGAGCCCCCTCACTTACAGAAGACGCATGGAACAAGGATAGGGATAGGGATAGGGACAAGGACAAGGACAAGGATGGTGTCTGGCGTGTCGGAGCGAACCGTGAGGGGTAAATATCAAGTAGTGAACATTGTGTCAGTCGCAACATGCGTGCGTGGACCTGGCGGAGTAAGATACAGCCTCTGGAATCCGACTCGCTTGTTCAAGATCTCCTGAGCATTGCAGAGAAAGGTCAAGGCAAGCAGGGTCATCGGAAACACGGCTTCCTTGAGGGATGCTCTCCGTGGAGTGGGGGGAAGAACTAAGGAGGTCTCAGCTCACTCGGACAGGCCGGACTTTGAAACGCAGGGACCGCGGGAGATGGCCAGCTTTATTTGGAGGTGGTTGCAGAGGTGACCAAAGAAGATGGCCAGCTTGCCATGTGTTGGCCTCGAGTGGCTGATCACCAACCGGTGCCGGCAAACCCGTTGATGGCATTCCCGGACCAGAAGCCTCAGGTACCATGCGCCTTGGATCTTGTGTCCTGGTGTCTTTGAAGAAGCTGGCTGATCCGTGGGTAAGAGCAACAAGGAGGGCAACACCGACCGGCTTGCTCGTCCTGTGGCTGGCCGCACCCGCCGGCACCCGCCGGCACCCCCGCGGCCACGAAGTGGGACTGGCACTGACCTGTCCACTGCCGCTACCTTCCTGCATCATCTTTAAAGGGTCCGCGGGCGATGATTGGTGCTACAACCCCCATTGCCCCGCGTTTTGAGTGGTGATAGGCCCACCACGACACGTCGTCGTCCAGCCAGTGAGTGAAGCTGTTGTGGCTATTCACATATTCACAGACACTTTGAGTTTGGGCCAGTGAGGGGCCACCACCCTCCTCTACCCGAACTTGCATCATGGAGCCAGGAATTTGATGCGAGACCCAGGAGTGGGCCGCATGCTTCGCTCCTCCAACAGTGAATGATGCGGCACAAGGCTCGACGTCGGATTCATGCTTCCCCAATCACGCGGTATCCCAGGGCGTCGGTGCTGCGTGGGCTGATGCCTTGTGAGAGGATGGAAGGGCCAGGTATTGCATTGCCACTGTTCCTGCTGTACCTGATTTGGTTTGCTCTGGTCGCCCAGACGGTTGCCGGTTGGAGAGACCGCTGTTCATGCCACAGCGAGGTAAGTTACTGTTTCCTTCGTACAGCCGAGGGGAACCCTGCAGTTGAACTGAGACTGTGGCTGCGGGATAAAGCCTCTTTCTCGGAGGGGAGATGTCTTACCTAACACCCGCAACCGATCCCACCTCGCTGTGGGCCCCGTCTCAAAAAAGTGCCAGTTCAAGAGAGGGAGTGCGCGACTGGCGCCGGATTTGACGAACAGAATGGGACGCAATTGGCGGGTGCCGGGCGATGGTTCGTCAATCGCCCCGAGAATATGCCTCGGGGACGTCCCTTCTAAGTGTAGAGATCCCTACAAATGCACACTAGGCGCGCGGGCTTGCCAATGGGGGCAGAGAGGAGCTCGTCTCCCGCAGGACATCACAGCCGAGGCCGAAGGGGAATGGCTGGTGAGGAGCCACAGGATGGCGGCCAAGTTACCTCGCATTCCTGGGTTGCATGGTGATGTGCGCGTCTGCTGCTGGTTGCACCGCAGCGGCGGGCGCAGATGGGAGCCCTGGATCACCTCAGCATCGATTCGGGACTGGGGAGGGGCTTGGTTCAACGTGAGCAGTGCAACGCTGGCTGACACTCGGAAAGGACTAAGGGCGGGTAGTTGAGATGATCTGGCTGCGAACTGCCGCGTGCGCGAGGCCTTGCATGCCCTCGAGACATGGGCACCCTATCTTGCAGCTTCTGCTCGATATGTGGACAAGGAGGAGCATGGGGCATTTCGAGGACTCTGCGTTGAGCCGCTGCTTCGACAGGCGGAGCATGAGTCGGGTTGAGATGTATGACAGGCTATGATAGGCGGGGTTGCGCCCCATCAACCTGTCAGAGGCGGGACGGAATGAACTCATGATCAAGACTCCTGAGAGGTGAGCGGCATGCTGACGAAGAGGATGGCTAATAAGAGTGCTGGTAAGTTGTTTGCCAGCGCAGTATAACAAGCAGGTGAATGTGCTGGACGGGTCTGCGATCTCCCCCGCTGCTCCCCAGCTGCGTCTGTATTCTGGGTTTTGAGGTTGACTGGATCAAAGGTCATCGCGTGTGGTCAGGGTGGCTAGGTCGCGCGACACTTTGGTCAACCGTCGTGTTGGACCTGCAGGCTCCTATCTTTTCGCCTCGCGGAAGGCTTCCGAAACCTTCATGCGAATCTAGACTCCTGATTGACGGGGAATGGAAGATGCAGATAGGCTTCCTAGGGCTTTCGTCGCCGTTGCTGGGGAGAGCTGCATCTCACCGCCGATTCTGCTTGCGCCGCATGAAACACCGACCGCTGCTTCTGCTCGTCAATCACCAGTCTCTCTGTGTGCCGGCCGCCATCGGCCCGGAAGAGGGAGCTGCTCGAATCCTTGCTCCCATTGCCATGCGATTCTCGCTTTTTCCAAACGAAGGTATCTGGAACGCGGAGCGAACATTCGAAGATTTTGCAATTGCGTTGCCACGACCAAGGTAGAACAGCCAACCACTGCTGGGGGCCTCGTTTGCCGCCACAGCCACCAGCTGAAGCCCCGTCTGTGGTTGGTTCTGGGTATCGAAGGCACCCAGTGAGAGGGATGTGGCACAGCTGCATCGATGGGTGTGGACGGCCGCCTTTTCACTTAGCAACCCTTGAAAATCCATCTGGACTTGAAACCTATCAACCTTGTCAGCCTCTCATCATCCCGGAACGGACTTTCTCCTCTCAGCACTCGGCTTCCACGTTGCCAGTTGCCATGGAAGGCAACTGCCTGTGGATCTTCGCTGTGGCTGTTCGTCGTCGTCGCTTTGCCGGACGAAGCCCACAGCAGGAGGCCGCTTGCGCAGGGATAGGCCGCGGCCTCGCCCAGCCAGTGATGCTGTCGTTGTTGTGGTGCCTATCCGAGTCCGGCAACCAGGGTCTTGCCGACCGAGACCCAGGAGGTGGCTGCGGATCGGTCGAGTTAGGTATTGAACGCGCAAGTTGGACACTGCCAGCTCGCGCCTTGAGGCTGAAGCAGCTCAGCAGGTCTGGGGAAACATGCGGTCCTTGAACAGCTGCAGTGTTAGCGGCAATAACGATCCCTGAAACTGGAAGCTGAAGCGGCGGAGGACAGAAGCCGACAGAAGAGAAGGGACCACCCGGAGGTACCTGGCCACGCAGAATAAGATGCCGTAAACCATCCGAATCGGGGAACCACAACCTGGACAACCAATCAGGGCTGTTCCAGGAGTCGCTCAGCGACCCACATTATTCCCACAAGACCCTGTGGCACCTGCAGCAGAACCATGGCTTTCGTCTGGTGCCCACTGCGGGCGAGCCACTCAGCGATGTGCCAGGGTCGCTGCTCCCCTCTCGCACAGCGGCCATTGTTTGCCCCCAATCGATGCCATTCCTTCCCCCTTTGGCGGAAAACGGGGGCGGGAAAGCACTGGGAAGGTGACCCCTCACCCGCCCTGGCCGCTGCCCGACAAGCCATCCCACCTTTCCCCCGAGCCTGCCAGTTGCGGGTGATCTCATCGCCTGTTTCCCTCTCTCCATCACCTTACACCACGACCACCAACATCATCTGAGCCCATCTCCTGGCCGGATCTTGGGCTGGCCCTGACCATCTTTTGCCAGCCGGTCGACAAAGGCGGCCGTCCTGTGTTGTTCTTTGTATTTTTGCAGGTGTTGTAATCACGATACCTAGGGGAGAATTGGGAATAGGCCGAGCCACTCCCACGATCCATCGACGGCAACGACGGTTGCTTGGTGCTGGGGCACCGTACCTGACTCCACCAGCCCGAGGGTTCATCCCATATACAATCCGTCCTGACTTTCACACCCTCACTCTTGAGTCCCATATTTGCCCCCCCTCGCTGTTTCACAGCTTCCATTAGCAACAACAAAACCCCCTCAACTCAACACCACAAAACTCGGGCCCATTCCTACCCAGATCCTTCCGACTGTGCCGCCGGCCGCTGACCCCGCCAGCCGCCAGCCAGTCTTCTTTCATTCTATCGTCGCCGCACACGCCTCGCTTTACATACCATCAGCGCCACTAGGTACACTCGTTCCTTCCCGCCGAGGACCTTCGATGCAATAGCAGCCCCAAGAGTCGGCCGACAACTGCTGCCTTCGATCCAGCACCTCACGTCGACCATCTAATTGCCTCGTTGGCCATTTCCTTCCCTTCTCTACGCCAGACCCCCCCTCACTGGTTTTTGACCGGGTACACGCTTCTGCGACGATTCGACTGACACCCACAATGACGACCGCCCTTCCGCCGGATCCATGGAAAGCTCTCGGTGTCGAGAGAGACGCAGACAAGGCTGAGATCCGGGCTGCATACAAGAAGCTCGTGCTCAAATGCCACCCGGACAAGGTGCAGGACCCGGCGCTCAAGCAGCAGAAGGCAGATGAGTTCCAGAAGGTGCAGCAAGCGTACGAGCTGCTCAATGACGATGCCGAGAAGGCAAAGTACGAGCAGAAGCTGAAGCTCGCGGAGCTACGTGCTGCCAAGATCGAGCAGGATATCAAGACGTCGCCCAATATCTCTGTCCCGCGCTCGTCGGCCGCCAAGTACGCGCGCCGCTACGACATTCGGACCTCCGAGCCAACATCGCGATACAAGAGCGCCCCGACAAGCGGGAAAGTGTACACGCACTACACCTCAACACATACCAGGTCACATGAAGAGATGCCCTCTTCGCGGACTTACCCGGTATACGAAGAGAGCGACAAACAGGCTCGCAGAGCAGCGAGCTACGAGAAGTACGAGAAGCCGTCAAAGCGGGACGACGAGAGGCGCGAGCGGGACAGGGAGGAGCGGAGACGCAGGAGAGAAGAAGAGGAATTGACCAGGTTACGCGACAGGGAACGAGAAAAGGATCGCGAGAGGGAACGGAGAGGGAAAAGGAGAGGGACAGAGAAAAAGAGCGCGAGGCCCGCAAGGCTGAGAAGAAGCGCCAAGAGAAGCTCGACAAGGAGCGGGAAAAAGAGCGAGGCGAGAGGCCGACGAGAAAAACGCCCGCCGGCACAAGCCATACGTAGAAGAGCCCTACGCGGCGGACTACATGGCGGAGATGATGTTCGAGGATGAGAAATATGTCACATCCGCGTCTCGCTCAGAGAAGAAGCGGTCGTCGAGCAGGAAGAAGGGCGAGGGGCGCGACCGCGAACGCGACCGGGACCGGGAACGGAACGCGAGAAATCGACCTCGCGCCGGACCAGGTCGCCGCACGTAAGCAGCGACCGGAAGCACATGGATCTCTATGAGCACGCTGCGAGCTACATGGCAAACAGTGGCTCTTTGCCCTCGAGCGCCGGTGCATTCTGGACGTCGCAGCAGACTCCTCCCGATTCGTCTTTCCACAAGCCGCTCGCCCCGACGCGCGCCGCCTGCCGACCACGACGAGGAGAACATCCGGCGGTCCTCTGCCCGCGCAGCCGGCCGTCGTTCATCCAACGACGCTGCCCGGTCCCGCGACCAGCTGAGATACGAGGCTATCGAAGTGACCTCTAGAGCCAAGCCGATCCCCACTCTCAAACAGTCTTACAGCACTCCTCCGGCGGTTCCCGAATCACCTCCGCGCATCACCCGCTCCCAGACTACTCACGAACCGTACGCCCGCCCGATCCCATCCCTTTCGCGGAATCAGACCTGGGCGCCTGGCGGTATTGCCGAGGACCGCCATGCCACGGCCGAGTACAATTACGAGTACGAGTCTGACGACGACCGGAGCGCGAACGGCGCCGCCACCGCAGCCGCCGGACCCGCTCGCCCTCGGCCCAGCCGACGCACCGGTACAAGGTCGAAGGCGGCAAGACGTCGAAGCTCGAGGCGCAGTACACTTACAGCGCTGGCGAGTCGCCGACGTCGACGCGCCGGTACATGTCGTCGACAGACATGCTCGACGGACATGTCTCGCACTCGCCGAGCTCGACGACATACGTCGGCTCGGGCTTCCGCGTCAAGGAGACCAAGAAATACGGCCTCGGCGACGTCAAGTACTCGGAGTATGGCCAGCCGACCTACTATACCACGCACGGCGATAGCTACGGCGTCATGGCCTGAGCAGAGTAGGCTCAGTGTATTCTTTCGTTGGAGGCATCTGGTTTGGTTCTCTTATAATCTTTAATGAGCGGATGAATCACTCTGGATGTGGGAGGTTGGATGAGTTACGACGATGATGATTGTGAGCGAGCGAGATCGCAGTTCAGTTTCCTCTCTACCTGTCGCTGGCGTTCAAGGTATGGATTGGGGGATGTTTTGGAGTACTCGTTCTGTTTTCTGTTTTGTGGTCTGCTCTTTTTACTGTTCTGGACTCCTCACTGCCCATCTCACCATGAACGCAAGGAGAGCTTCATGAAGAATCAGTAACGAAACAGTCGGTGTCTTTTATCCCAGTTATGACGATGGCATTTGCAGCGGGTGGGTTGGCATTGGGCGGATGGTGGATCCTGGCAGAGGAGGACTGGAACGACGGAATGAGGGGGATAGGGAAGGGAGGATTTCGTATGGGAGGCCGAGATGTTTCTCCTGGACAGGATGAATCTCGACCACATCATAGGGCATTGGGAGGGGGGCATTGGACTGGAATGGAGGAGAATCGGAATGACCTACCTGGATGAGCATCTCCTCACTGGATTTCTGTTTCTGGGTTGGTTTCTCCTCCCCCGGAGTTTCTCCTCTCCATTTCCTTCATGTATCTGGTCCGGCTTTTGGTGATGACGGAAATGCCGATTGCCTCGTCTATCGGCCTACAATCTACATAGGATACTACAAATGAAGAGCTGAATGATGCAAACAAGCTTACGTATCTTCTTTGGTGGTTGTGTAAGTCGCGGTAATGGGCGATAGGCAACCCAGCCCACCATTCCGGGCCCGTCTCCCTGAATTTACCTGACTTCCTTCTCAACCCAACTCTCCCATTATCACCTCGTCTTGGGGCTGGGCTTCCATCTCAGCCTGGGCCTCTCATTTTCATTCCAGGGGTCGCCGTTACGTCTTCGGGTGCAGGATACTTCTTTTCACAGAGCGGAACGACCGTCGGTGATGCGTGGCAAACCCAAAACTGCTCCGCCATAACCTCGGCGGGCCTCCTGCTTAAGTGGCAAATCAAATGCCCGAATACCACGCGGTCCTCGACGGTCCCTTGAACGAGTGAGTACTGCCAAGGGCATTGCTCATACAGAGCAAAACCTGAGCCTGGCGACGACGGCTGAATTACTGTGTTTGTTTGTCAAAAGAAAAAGTTTTTTAATTGTCTTTTCTGTTGAAAAGTAAACAGCAGAGATCGCTTCGCCTCTTTGGACGACGGGTAAACCAATGAATTCAAGTCAGATTTGGGGCTGCATTTGCTGCAAGTTCACTGTCACAACGCTTGCTCCGCAGATCGCCTCCAGATGTCTATGCGCCATGTACATCGAGAGCATACAAGCCAAGTTCCTGTTGGTATATCCCGTCCCTTCATCCATCCATCCGATCAAGTGTCCTGTATCAAACCTAATGGGTATCCAGTCATTGTGAAGTCCTCCAACCAACCGCTGCATTTCGCTCATCCATTGAGGCCTCCAACCTTTGAGCATAATGCCCGACTATCCCCGACCTCAAGATGTTCCATTCGAGACGACGGCTCCGTCGGATCTGACGGCAGGAGGAACAGGGGATCGAAATGCCCCAATCCCTTGGAATTGAGGCGCAGTGAAACACGTGGCCATGCCTCATCTCATACCAGCACATAAAGTGAGCAGATCTGTCGTAAAAAAAACCCCCAGCAAGTTAGCCTCATCTCTCTTCATTGGAAGGAAAGAGCAAGAAAAACACTTGACACGTACCAAACTCAGCCCCAAAATCATACTACACCAAAAGCACACGTTATTCAGCGTCTTGCGCCCCTTCACCCACCTGGTCCGCTGCAGCATGACGATCGGCAGCTGCAGCATCTGACACACGAACCCATAGCCCCTCAGCTTCTTGGTGATACACGCCATGACGATCTCGTGGCCGACGGCGCTGATCAAAAAGGTGATGACGGTGGCATTTGCCTTGCCAATGTGCGGCCTGCTCGCGCTGTAGACGTGCCGCCTCAGGAAGCTGTAGACGGGCACGTTCCACTCGCGCGAGAACTCCATCCAGTCGGTGCTGTTCCACCAGTCGCTGTAGAAGTGGCGGTCGGCGAAGCGGGTCAGCTCGGCGCAGGCGCCGAGCACGTACTCGAAGATGACGAGGAATACGAGCAGGAAGGTGAGCATGAAGGGGAAGAGCAGCCACGAGATGGTCTCGGCGAGGATGAGGAGCACCTCGAGGGCCGAGAGCGGCGGCGCGCCGCGGCGCGCGCAGGGAGGGGTCGAGGCGCTGCGAGGCGTCGACCAGGGCTGGGAGGATGAACTCCTCCGAGATGACGGTGAGGAGGAAGATGCAGCCGAAGACGGCGGTGATTTTGAGAAGAGGTTTTGCCAGTCGATGCGGTCGGTGCGTGGATACTCGATCTCATAGCAGAGGGTTGGGCAGCAAAGATAGTCGACGTAGTTTGCCCACGTCAGGTTTGCCGGGTAGGTGATATTACCGATGGGCTGGTCAGCTCGCGGGCGAGATCCTCGCGCAGCTGTGCGACCTCGTCGGTCACCGCCGAGAATCCCGTCTTCCTTCTCTCCCTTGCCCTTGGCCTCGGCTCTCTTGGGGCTCGCCAGCTTACCCATTGGGTTCTCGGGGGTCGGGTAAAGATAGGCGGGGGCGCGCGAGGCAGTCGACGGGTCGTCGAGGGCGCGCAAACGCTTCTCAGTCTCGCTAAGTGGCCGTTGTAGAAGACGTATGAGTGCATCTTCATGAGCAGCACCATGGTGTGGAGGAGAAGGAAGACCTGAGCGGTCCATGTCCAATCCAGGAGGAAGGGCACGGCTATCCAAAAGGCGAGCCATAGAAGCTGGTAGACGCTCATGATGGCCATGCCGCCATTCGCCCACGTCAGGGCGCCGCCAGGCGGAGCGGCGCGGAAGAGTTTGTGTAAGGGGGGGAGACGGCGGTGCTGGCAACCATGAAGAAGTCGGCAATGGCTAGGTGCCAGAGCTTAACGGTGAATAAGCTCCAAATCTCGACTCGGAGGGGTATCCGGTGTCTTTGATATTGCGCAGCATGGTAGTTATTGCCATGATGGCGAGGCCTATCCAGAAGAGGTTGAAGAAGCCGTGGAAGTCTCGGTAGTCGCTGTTCGGGTCGAAGTGGGAGACGCGACTCGCGTACTCGATGGTAGGGAAGACGACGGCGCTGCTCGGCCCGCACCTGCTTTCGGGCAGTCGAGAGCGACTTGACTGATGGCGGCGCATCGAGCGGTACCGGCGTTGAGCGGCCACTGCGAGAAGGAGATAGTGAGCGCCTGTCCTTCCCTGCTTCCTTCAAAAACTCCTTCCGGCTCACCTTGTCGATTCAGTCCCGTGGCCATTGCTGGAGTTTCGGGCGCGCCGTTCGGCTCGGAAGCATTGCTGATTTGCGACAGTTGCGAAGGGACGGGCTTCCGGGGCCGGGGCCGGAGGAGGTGATCGGCGTCTCCGTTTGAGACATCGGCCGAGGTGGAAGCCATGGTGCCGGCGACCGCTTTGCCGCGACGGTTTATTCAATTGTTCGCTCACCAGGCTTCTCTCTCCTTTTTAACCGGTCCAGCCGCGTTCAGCGCCCGTCGCTGTGGACTGTTTTGCTTTTGTTTAATTGGGGTTCGCTGTGCCTATCGATCGAACGGGCGAAGCTCTGCCGCAGCTTGTCCGCGACGGAGATGAAGTGTTGGAGGGAATGTGGTAACCGTAGAGATCGACGAATGGTTCGCAATCGGGAGGCTCAGAACCTAATTGACCAGGAGTGTGTTCTGAGCTTAGAGGTCTCGTCGTCGGCCATGGCTCAGCAGCCATTGGATGGATGGATAGTGAGCACGGCGCGTCCCCTCCGAGGGATCGACGATGGATAGCAACCGCTTCCACATGGATATCCAGGCATCGCATTCTGCGACCAACCCGCCTCGGTCGGCGTCAGCTCCCAATCTGGAAGCCGCTACGTCACTGCCACGTGACTTGTCTTAGACACGGCAACCGACAGCAGGGTCTGTCTTTGACGCGCCGAAAGTGATGCATATTGAAATCGCGGCAGGGCACCTGACCACTTCACGCCCAAATGGGAATCATCAAGGAGCTCAACATTTCCAGCACCGAACGATCAAACCGGAAACGGTTGCATGAGGATTGACACAGGTTCATGATGACGTCCATCTGACTGAGAGCGATCTTCAACAAGAAGCGAAGGACGACAGACATCCGGCAACGCGACACTGTCCCAGGCAGCCCGACAGGCTTCTCTCTAAATCCAATTGCCAATATTTGTCACAGGGCCGTGGCATGATGGACCGCCTCCTGTTTCAAGCGAGGGTGTTGGGATACAGTCGCATCAAGACCGCAGCGAGGCAGTGCAGTTGTGCCGCACGACTTCCGCGTCAAGCTGCAGAGTCATCTATCTCTGTGCCCGTCCAGAAACGCCTGGGACAACGTTGATTGAGGGCGACCAATTGCTGTCCAGGATCGGCCATCGTGGTGTTGCGGGGCACAACGAGGGGCTTACGTTCCTTCCCCTTACGACCCCGAACACTATAGTACGCTGTGCGTCGATCTGATCTATGTGCTACGTAGAACATCGGATGAGAGATGGCAGTGGCAGAGACAAGAATCCTGACGGAGCGACCTGGCCAAAGCTGGAAGTGGTGTCGCTGATAAGACGGTGCAAGAACGCTTCCGAACCCTGTCAAAGGTCTCTGTACCGTACCTGGGTGCAGCCGTCCTCTCTCGAAGGAGTGACTCGGATCAGTGGGCTAAGCACTAATCCAAGGACAATACGACTCGACAAGACGCATCGATAAGTGTTCTCGACGACAGGTACTATGGAAATTTTTGTGTGAAGATGAGAAATCAATGCGTCAGAACTTCCCGAAAACAACCTGAGATTGGGTGGGCCATCGAACTTCCGTTTGTCGCTGGTCCGCTGGTCCGCTGGTCTGTCTTGGCATCGAGGGTCCTGAACCGCATGGAAACTGCTCACACACCTCCTTTCCCTTGACATCCAATCTTGGAGACTCGGGCCTGTTCGCTTCTCTATCCTGTCTACACTATGTCTGACTGTGCCTGGTCTCATGATCTTCATTGTTCGAGACAAGAAAGATGGTACGACAGGGCTTTGATTCGTGGGCGTGCCCCATTGCGCGCAGTCGAGCACCGGGAATTAAGGTTTTCCTTTCCTGCATGTCAAACTGCACCTTTGAATCAACGTTACCTCTGGGAAGCCCCAACGCCGCGAAGTGGAGTGTCAACCAGGGAGCGTGGTCGCAAAACTTGGCTTTCAATTTTCTCCTTCACTCCAAATGACCTGCCTTCCTTCCTCTGTTCTCTTCTCCCCATTGCCACAACATCCCTTGCACCTAAAGTACTACCTCGACGCCAATATCAATAGCAGCAGTCTTATACGAACACCCTCGAGGGTCGGAGATCACCGCTCCGTGCCACAGCGACCGCCGATTCCTGTAATTTCTTATTGGTACCGTTCGTATCTCAGCGATAAGGCAAACTGGAGGAGACCAAATCCCGTCACCCACCATTTGTCCAGCTCCTCGGGGACACTCCAACTCGCAAGCAAGGCAAGGGCGTTGTGCTGAGAGAGTCCTGGAGGCGGCCCCACTTGCCCCCATCGCAGCGCCAAGGAGCGCCAAGCCCCGACTAACGACCCACTGTCGAGTGTCACAGGGCGCTGAAGCAGCCCTCGGGCAACACAACTTGGTGGACGCGCCCACCCACCCACTGTCACGCCCGTCCCGGCGAGGTCTCGACACCCATTTTCCTGGATCCGCTGCCTGGGCCTCGACACAAGCGCAGCCATGTCCTCGCAGTCTTTCCGCCAACACCAGTCGTATCACCATCGCTCTCTCCGACACACGCAACAACACCGCCAACCAGAATGCGCATATCTTGGGCCCAGCGGCTGCGATAGCCGCGGCAGAGGCTCTTGACAAGCGCAACGCCCACGCCCACTCGGCCCACGACGTCGCTATCGCCGCTCCTCACCACACCTCTCAACGTCAGACGTGTCCTGCACCACCCGTTCCACAACATCCGCGAGCCCGTCCAATTCCGTTCCTACAACATTGCTCCGTCGCCACCCGTGCCGGCTCCCGGTCCCCGCGCTCACTCCCCGTCTGCCGTCGCCCAGGAACCGCTCGAGGTTTCAAGTCCGCTAACCCAGTCTCCCGACCACATTCCCTACTCGAAACTCCCCTCTACGCCTGCAAACCGATCTGTCTCCGCAGCTACCTCATTCTGCTTACGGCTATGCGACTCCCGCGAGATCTCTGAATCGTCGGGATCTCAGTCTCCACCGCAAATCCTCGACTCAATCCTTGCACCCATTATCGAGGACACCGAGTCTCAAGACCGGCAGCCTGTACGGGCCGTTCGGCTCCGCTTCGGCGGCTAGCTCCACCGTCGCGAGTCCAGTCATATCTGCCATGGGCGAGGTCACACCCCTTCCCTCACCACTGTTGGCAAGCGACTCGCCAGGCCCATGGAAGCAGCTGGCTCGAAGGACGTCGCGCGAGGCGCCCATCTTCCACTCGACATTGGCCCACAGCGAGCCGACCAGCAATGCAACTCCTTCGAAGAGCACCAGGAAGTCGTATGCGGGGCTTTCATCATGTCCGGCCCCGGCAGACGACACAAGACAGAGCCGAGATGGCGGGCTCGCTCAGCCTCGGACACACACCAGGAATCGGAGTATTAGCGAGTACATTCCGGACCCCATGTTGATACCGAAGCGCATGTCGACTGTGTCCGGCACCCGGGTCAAGCCCAGCATCACCGAAGCAGCGGAGGGACAGGGACATATGCGCCGAGAGCCCCACCTGTCTGAGGCCAGGGGCTTGACACCCATCGAAAAGCCGCCGACGCCACCCCCAAGCGAGACATCACAGAGTGGGGCAGATTCTTCCTCGACCCTGGGCTCCGGGTCAAGTACAGGGGTTACACGGGCCGGGGCCGAATACTTCGAGGCCTACGGCCGGTACGACCAGAAACGGCGGCGTTGGCGGGCAATCAGGGTGCTCGGCCAAGGTACCTTCAGCCAAGTGTAT
Organism: Achaetomiella virescens; assembly: GCA_031001845.1. Lineage (NCBI taxonomy): Eukaryota > Fungi > Ascomycota > Sordariomycetes > Sordariales > Chaetomiaceae > Achaetomiella > Achaetomiella virescens. Next base: position 743,450 of record JARNGD010000001.1, read on the forward strand.
CTGGCCACGAGCCAAACATCTTTAACACCATCAGACGAGGAGGATTGCAGTCCAGACACCCAGCGAGCGCCGGATCCGCCCCCAATACACGACCGGCGGTCCCTCGTGGCCGTCAAGATCTGCGAGCATGGCCCGCGCGGAGGTGCTTCTGAGGACCGCATCGAGATGAGCCTCAAGCGCGAGCTGGAGATCATGCAGAGCATACGCCACCCGTCGCTGGTGCATCTCAAGGCTTGGAGCATCGAGCCGTCTCGCGCGATTCTCGTGCTCAGCTACTACCCCGGCGGCGACCTGTTCGACGTCGCCACCCGCCATCGCGAAGTCCTCACTCCCGTCCTTATCCGCCGCATGTTCTCCGAACTGGTCGGCGCCGTAACCTACCTCCACGGCCAAAAGATCGTCCACCGCGACATCAAGCTCGAGAGCAAGCCTCCCCCTGCCCCTTTCAGCCCCCCACACTAACCATTTCTACCCAGACGTCCTCGTAAACCTCACTCCCGCCGAACTCGCCTCCCCCACAACCGACTGGACAACCTACCCGCACTCGGTCATCACTCTCACCGACCTGGGCCTCTCGCGCCGCATCGCCGACGACGAAAAGCTCGAAACCCGCTGCGGCTCAGACGACTATGCCGCTCCCGAAGTCATCATGGGCCAACCCTACGACGGCCGCGCCACCGACGCCTGGTCGCTGGGCGTTCTGTTGTATGCCCTGTTGGAAGCACGTCTGCCTTTTGACCCCCTCCTTGCGGCCCTGGGGGGTTGGACCATGCAATGCAGATGCGCATGCGCAGTCGGACCAGCCATCGGATTGCCAGGGTCGAGTGGCGGTGGTTTGAGTATGGCGCCGGGGAAGGGGAGGAAGGGGAGGGGGACCACGAGGCGGATTTGGGTAAGTTTGAGGCCATGGGGTTGAGGGGCGCGATGGAGGTTGTGGAGGGGCTGCTGAAAAGGGCAAGGAGTAGGTGGCCGTTGGGAAAGGTCAAGGAGACGGAGTGGGTGAGTGGCGGAGTGAGGGTGGAGGGCGGGTTGAGAGAGGAGGAGGAGGGGGAGGAGGTGTGATTTTCACCGCCTACCTCCACGCTTTGGCGGAGGCGAGGTGCGAAGTGCATGATACCCCGGGATGGCTGGTGATGAGGATGGCATACCTTTTGACACAAGAGGATCGATCCAAGGGAACACAGACGAGGGGATAAAGCAAGAAAGCAAAAGGAGGGAACTAATACACCACAGCTGACGGAACGAAACGAACGGGTTTGTATTAAACTTGGCCTTTGCTCCTCCAACGCCAACGACCACTACACCACCCCTTACTCCTCCTCTTCCTCCTCGACGGGGTGGTGGGTGGTGTTGTCCCAATTTAGCCTCATAGGCAAATTGTGGTTTCACACACACACAGAGAGAGAGAGGGAGACAGTGTTGACAACTTCTGATGTACTCCTAGCATTCTTCCTACGTTCTCATTGATTGATGACGATACAATAGACAGAAAGCAAGAGCAAGAGCGAGAGAAGAAGCGAGCAGAAACAAGAAGGGGAAGAAAAGACGTTTTTCGTTGCTTTTTCCCCTCCTATTGTGTATCAGGAAACCAGCGACGGTGTTGGGGGTATTTTTTCTCCTTTTATCTGGTGTATATATTGTCGAGTTTGTTTCCAGGCGAGGAGTGCTGGCGGCATCGTCATTGCTGGATTTTGGGGTGTCATCATATCTCGGGGATTTGAACGTCGTGGGCAGTCTTTAGCATGGGGGGGCGGTCGTAGAAGTCGTAGAAATTGTATTTATATTCTTGATCCTTTGTTGGCGTTTGCTGATTCGGAGAGGTGGTCAGTTGTTGGCCTCAACCCTTCACGCGGTTCTACTCCTCGTGTCACCTTGGCGGGGTTTTCCTCATCGTCCATGTCAATGGAGAAGGAGTGACAGGAGACTGGAGAGCAGACGGGCTTCTTTGCTCGATCTCTCGGGATTTCGGAAAGGCCTCGTTGGCAAGGCTGGATGTTGATCGTAGGGAAGTAATCATACGTGCTTCAACATGCATGCTTGAAGTACAGCAAGCCGCGTGGGACCCACGTCAGAAGCATCAGGCAGAAGGAACACCAGGCAAATGTCGACAGCAGGCATTTTAGCATTTCAGGGAACAATACTGAAGACCTCAATTCCGTCTAACCGTTGTATTCATGTCTACGTCAAGATCATGATCCCCGCGTCCTAGACTAAAGTTACAGAGCAACGAGGCTGTGAAGGATTAGGCTGAGGCCGGCAAGTGATGCAAATGGGTAACTAGAGAAAAGAGCCATAAAAAACGTCAAACCCGTCCAACTCCGATTCCCAAGACCGTTTTCATTTCCCAGTCATGTCATCATTTAGTCAACCTCCTCCATGGCGCTGTCGCCAGTCTCGGCGGCAGGGGCGCCGGCATCAGCGGCAGGGGCCTCCGGAGCAGCCTCGGGCTCCTCATCGAGGTTCAGGCCGAGCGAGACGAGCTTGTGGATGCGCTCAGCAAAGCCAGCAGGCTCCTCGATGGTGAAGCCAGAGACTAGCAGGGAGGTCTCAAACAAGAGCTGAACGATCGACTTGACGGTCTTGTCGTTCTCACCATCGGCCTCGACCTTCTTCTTGAGCTCCTTGATGATGGGGCTCTTGGGGGAGATCTCGAAGGTCTTCTTGGAGGACATGTAGCTGGACATGGAGGTGTCACGGAGAGCCTGGGCCTTCATGATACGCTCCATGTTGGCAGACCAGCCGAACTGGCCGGTGCGGATGGCGCAAGGAGCGCCAACCAGCTTGTGGGAGACGACGACCTTCTCGACCTTGTCGCCGAGGACGTTCTTGAGGGCCTTGGCGAGACCCTCGTACTCCTTCTCCTCAGCCTCGCGCTGCTTCTTCTCTCCTCAGTCTCCTCAAGCTCGAAATCCTTGGTAATATCAACGAGCTTCTTGCCCTCGAACTCCTTCAGCTGAGTCATGGCATACTCATCGATGGGGTCGACCAGGAAGAGAACCTCGAAGCCCTTCTCCTTAAGAGAGTCGAGGAAGGGAGACTTGGAGACAGCCTTGATCGACTCGCCGGTGATGTAGTACATGTTCTTCTGGTGCTCGGGCATGCGGGTAACATAGTCAGAGAGCGAGGTCATCTCGTCGCCAGACTTGGTCGAGTTGAAGCGGAGGAGCTTGGCAAGAGTGGCGCGGTTCTGCGAGTCCTCGTGGATGCCGAGCTTGATGTTCTTGGAGAAGGCGCTGTAGAACTTGTCGAACTGCTCCTTATCCTCGGCGATCTCGTTGAAGAGCTCAAGGGACTTCTTGACGATGTTCTTCTTGATGACCTTCATGATCTTGTTTTGCTGGAGCGTCTCACGAGACAGGTTGAGGGGCAGATCCTCAGAGTCGACAACACCCTTGACGAAGCCGAGCCACTCAGGAATGAGGTCGGTGGCATCGTCGGTGATGAAGACGCGGCGGACGTAGAGCTTGATGTTGTTCTTGGTCTTCTTGGTCTCGAAGAGATCGAAGGGAGCGCGCTTGGGCACGAAGAGGATGGCACGGAACTCGAGCTGGCCCTCAACGGAGAAGTGCTTGACGGCGAGGTGGTCCTCCCAGTCGTTGGAGAGCGACTTGTAGAAGGCCGCATACTCCTCCTGGGTAATATCCTGGGGGTTGCGGGTCCAGATGGGCTTCTGCTTGTTGAGCTCCTCCTCCTCAATCTTGGTCTCCTTGATCTTCTTGGTCTTCTTCTTCTTCTCCTTGTCCTCCTCCTCGTCATCGACCTCCTCGATCTTGGGCTTCTTGTCGTCGCCCTCGGCAGCAGCCTCCTCAGCCTCCTCATCAGGGACCTCCTTCTCGGTCTCCTTCTTGACGTGGAGGTAGATGGGGTACGAGATGAACTCGGAGTGCTTCTTGATCACCTCCTTAATGCGGCTCTCGTTGAGGTAGTCGGTCTGCTCATCCTTGAGGTGGAGGATGATCTTGGTGCCGCGTCCGAGCTGCTCGCCCTCGGTGTCGGGGGTGATGCTGAAGGTGCCGCCGGCGCTCGACTCCCAGATGTACTGCTCGTCATCGTTGTTCTTGGAGACGACGGTGACGCGGTCAGCGACGAGGTAGGCAGAGTAGAAACCGACACCGAACTGGCCGATCATGGAGATATCAGCGCCAGCGGTGAGGGCCTCCATGAACTGCTTGGTACCGGAGCGGGCAATGGTACCGAGGTTGTTGACGAGATCCTGGATGGATATTAGTGCACGTTCCCCTGGATTGTCGATTAGGGCAACTTACAGCCTTGGTCATACCGATACCGGTATCGCGGATGGTGAGCGTCTTGTTCTCCTTGTCGGGAATGATATCGATGCGAAGGTCCTTGCCCGAGTCCAGCTTGCTGGGGTCCGACAGGGCCTCATAGCGGATCTTGTCGAGTGCATCGGAGGCGTTGGAGACGATCTCACGGAGGAAGATCTCTTTGTTGGAGTAGACAGTGTTGATGATCAGCGAGAGCAGCTGAGAGATCTCAGCCTGGAACTCGAATGTCTCAGCCATCTTGAGGGTATATGTGTGATGTGTGGGGTATCTGCCAGTCAAGAATCAGTATTCTGCGTAGAAGTCGGCTGATGGGTTGAGGCGTTGTTCGAGTTGCTCGCTGCACAAATATACAGGAAGACGATCCAATTTGAACGTAAAAAACGGGAAAGGGAGGCGAATTGAGCAGTCGTGATGCGGCGAAGAGGCTAATGATAGGGAAAGCGGACGTGGTTTGGGGAGCGCCTGGAAAGTGGTGGAGGGATGGGGGGAAGGCGGTCGACGAGGCTGAGGGGTAACCGACGCCTGCGATTCAGTGAATTAGACTTACCAAAAAAGGGCGATTATTGGGAAAGATGGTCAACGGTCTACGCCTCGAAGACCTTGTTGATTCTGAGAGTGAGAGCGAACAGGTGAGAAGAAGAGAAGTTGGTTTGGAAGATGGAGAAGAGAAGTCGAGGGAGAGATGGCAGGAGGAACCGCGGCACCTAAAATGTCTTTGCGGGCTGCCCTGGGCTGTGCTCAGAGGAGTTTCTACGAGATTCTATCGCCCAAAATTCTGCGGCGTTCTTCTGATTCGTTTCGATCCGCCTCCACAGCAACGGATGGATACCTCTGATTGGTTGGTTGGGCGAGAGCTCCCCTTGGGCTGGGACCCACTTTGAGGCTGCAGTCGCCAGCTCGTGGCGGGAAAGAGCGATTCTGCCAGCACGTTCACGGCAATTCGAGACCCAAGATGGAGACTCACACGGCAGGTTTCGAAACAGCCAGAGCAGGTCAGCGTCCACGGCGGAATCCGGATGCTTGCCCGTTTGCTCTGGCGCGGGCAAGCTGAGAATGCTCCAGAAGAGTCTCGACCAGGACCCCGCTTGCGAGGCTGAAACGAGGCTGGTCCCTGCGCAAACTGCCCCGCACTCGCCCGCTTGACAGCCTGGTGCTGGAAGCCAAAGACAGAAACAGCAACCAGCTGAGGGCGCAATGGATTCGACGGTTCAAAATTACACAGGTATTGTCTCAGTGATGCCAATGCCTGATACAACCCTTTGAACTGAGGCGCACCACGCGGCCCTCCATGGCGGCGCCTCTCTGCCTGTCAACCCGACTGCGGGGAGTCCTGCAGCCCTGAGTTCCCCACCAGGGCGGTTGCTAGGCGGTGTTGAGAACATCTCCACCAAACTGCCATTTTGAGTTGCAGAAATGCTTCGTTTTTTCAGTTGCCATGGAACGAAGATCCCCCCCAAGCGAGAATGCTGAATCCCGACGTTCAGATGGCCGCCTTGTTCCCTGCGTGCGGTGATCCTGTTTGATCAACTGCCGTCTTTGTCTTTCACGCTCTCAACATATCATAGCATTGGAGGCGCGAACCTGTACTGAACAGACTACCTGGAGCTCCCTACTTGTTACCCGATATTGGCGCGTATTTTCAACAGAACTTTGCGGCTTACCACCACATCCAGTGATCTGGCCAAGGCCATGTCGTTTGTCGAGTCTCAGACCGAGGGAACATAGGACCTGTGCAATTCGGTCCGGCAATGGCGAGGCATACTGCCCGCTCTGGGTTGTTCACACTAGCTCCATTGTATGTTGGGGCCGTTCCTGCCATTGCGCAGGAGACAAGCCGGAGCTGAGCCCGGCGGAGAGAGGACCAAGCTGGTGGCCACACAGCACATGTCGAGGGTCTAGGCCGGTTCCAATCGCTAGAAGCGTGTGCGACGACTGCTTTCTAAATGCGGTCTAGCTTGAGGGTACCGTTGCCGGCGAAAGAGGTGATGGGGACAAGGACCAGGGAAGACATCGTCTCGGCCAGCAAGACCTGGCCAGGGGTGATCTTGCTCGGGTCAAAGAAGTTCTCCGCACCCATACCCCAGATGGCTAGCATGGGGAATCAGGAAGTCAGGACAACCAATGAACTTATCTCAGCGCCTCGTCCAGCAGACGGTTTTTATCTACCCCCATAGTAACCCAACAGCACTGCTCCAGCGAACATGTCCCTCGATACCTAACACTCATCAACATCGTACCTTGTCGGTCAGCCACCGGGTTTCTACAAGCAGCTGTTTGGAGTTTTATCCCTCGGAAACGGAGTGAGACCGCAGAGAATTGTGGTGAAGGTAGTTATGAGTTCAAGTGACCTCCTGTCACTGCAGTTGTTGCATAGATGAGGAGCGCGCGGAGGACCGTATTGAAGATGCCTACATACGCGGCGATCTGGATGATACCATTCATCAAGGCCATGCTGAACTGCCCTGAGAGGTCGGCAAAGACACGCACTGGCGACACACTCACAACCTGAAGTGATCTGTCAAAACAGGGCAGATAGGGATCTGAGACTATGAGTTATAGCACTTCACCAGACGATTGGATCCATCTGGCCTTCGAGATAGTACCCCCAGCGGTGCCATGTACCATGGCTGGACATGGAGTTGCGGTGATATGCCGTGCGGGCAATGCCATGATAAGGGCAGCGCCGGCGTTTTTGTCCACGTTGTTTTTCTGCATCCATCGGTGCTGGTTCTAGTCCACACAACACACAAGACTTCGACATTTTCACAGTCAGAGTGTTTCTCGGTGTTTAAGTTGTTCGACTTGTTCGACATGGCAATCTATCCCTTCTCGCTTCCCTGGTACGTGTTCACCTGCATGGATGGGCCTAAGCAACTGACATTTCAGATGGATTCAGGAATACTGCCGTTACCATACGAAAGACTGACGAAGGTTCATCTTGAACCTGGAACTTTCCCGTCTTCAGGAACGTCTGAGGCACCCGATCAACATGTCACCCTTTTGAAACAACAGAAAAACAATGACCAAAAGTTGCTGCTCAAACCCATCAAATATTGACAGATTCTCCAAACGCTTCCCGCCCCTCTCAAGCCACCATAGCATCATCAAAACAAAACCCGCCTCGCCTTCTGAATCCCTGTGATGTCCCACGGTTTAGGCCTTGTCGCTGTCATCTTCCTTTGCCACTCATGCTCCGAGGAATCGCACCACTTCATCATTTGCGCATACTCCCAATAATCAGGAAACCACCCGGAAGACTCCCAGTCAAGCACCCCTGTGATGCGGCAGTCTTCGTCCACAATGATGTTTCGAGGCGCAAGGTCGCCGTGCGTGAACACCGATATGCTGGAGCGAGGAAGCAAGTCCCGGAGATTCTTGCCGTCTCGATAAGAGAGTCCATTGTGGGCAACATATCGGGTATAAATGCGGTCTTGGAGCGTTTGATCGTCCATTTCGCGAGGCGCCGCATCGTTGTTCGCCAAGCAGTGGGTCGCGGGATGGGCAGCCATCCGCGGTGCGGTACAGCCCCGGAGCTAGATCTTCAGGACGAGGGATTCTAGCTCGGATGGTGGCAACCAAGTCCCAGATATCTTGGCAAACCCGATTCTTGGTCCTTTCGTCTAGCTCAGCCTAGACTGACTTTAGTGTCCTGCCGGGCATAAAATCCATCTCAACTCGCCATAAAAAGGGATGCCATCCTCGAACCGGTAGTGAGTCGCGTGTATCAAGGGTACGGGTATAGTTGCGGCGTACTTCATGACGAGCCGCATTGCTTTTTCCTCAGACGGGCGAACCTTTGCGCCTTGCTGGAGGACAACCCCAGGCTGAATCCGAGTCACAGTGCAGCCAAACTGCCAAGCAAGCTGCTGTTTCTCGAAGTTCGGGTCATCTACAGAAGTCAGAGAGGTATGCATTTTGCGGGGGTGAAATTTTACGTACATTCGCTGCCGTCAGGTTCATCATCGATCTTAGATCAATATCAGAGTTTCCAGTCCAACCCACAGTCCGGGTTTTTGTCCGTTTAAGTTGTTGTCTACTCAGGTTTTGTCTCGCTTTTCTTATGTTTTGGGCCCTCAAATTTTGTTTACTGGGTCTGAAAAGTTCTGAGATTCAAGTTCTCAGAATGCTAGTAGTAGAATTCATGTTTTTGTCAAGAAATTCTCTCAACTGCCGTTTGATTTGTGCTGCCCTGTTGGTGTTTGAAGCTCATCGAGCGGGGCACACCCATTGTGGCTCATGTGCGACGGCAGGGTAATGCTCTACCTCCCGCTTTCCTTTTCCGTTTCGTGTCTTCTTCTTCTTTTTATTTTAATTTATTATTATTATTATTATATTTTTTTTTTCCAGAAACAATTTCCTCCTTGTCTATTTCTTGTTATCCTCCCTTTACTCTTTCTCAGCGTTATCTCCAAGTGCCATTGCCCTCCCACCCCATCACCACACCCCCCAACAGCTAACCAGCGGCCGCCAACCTAGAAACATCTCTCCAACCTTGAGACACCCGCTCTCGCCTCTGTCGCTTCCTTCTTCCAACTTTATAGCATAAATACAGACGGCAATACCTGCGACCGATCAACCCTAACCCCCTGAAGCTCAGTCACACACGAGGGCCCGAGACCGAATGCAATTGGACAGTGCAATACAGGGTTTGGCAAATGTACGACGAGAATGGAAAATGATGAGCTCCTCTTCAGTACAGTGGGCCATTTTTCGTGTCCTGTACCCCGCGTTCAGATGCTGTAAATATATCACATTGAACTGGTGGCAGCAGTATGCAGCTGCAGGAGCTCAGCCCCTCCTTCCGCTTGCGTCATGCAGGGCTACCCCACCTTATTTGTTGATCCTCACAGCTCCTCCCCCGTTCCCGTCCTTCTTCTTCACTTCGAAAAACCCCAGTGTTTCGCTCTTTCAAGATCACGTCCATCCAATTGCCTACAGCTCCATCATAAACATCATCTTCTCAGTCAAAATGACCATTCCGCAGATTGACGGTCTTCAGATCGAGGTCCAGGATCAGGGCGTCGGCACCCGCGAGACCAAGGCTGGTGAGTTTTTTGCAGCTTACCACCCCGCCTTCTTGCCATGCGATGCTGGTAGTCCCCAGGCTGTGTCCGCAGCACCCTCGGGCCGGCCAGCTTGCATTTGTGTGTGTTAGGCGCACCTTGCTGACAATCAAAAACAGGCGACAGCATCGACGTGCACTACACCGGCACTCTGCTCAACGGCACGAAGTTCGACTCGAGCCGCGACCGCGGCCAACCGCTCAACTTCACGGTCGGCAATGGCCAGGTCATCCAAGGCTGGGACCAGGGCCTGCTCGGCATGAAGATTGGCGAGAAGCGCAAGCTGACCATCGCCCCCGAGCTCGCCTACGGCAACCGCGCCGTCGGCGGCGTCATCCCGGCCAACTCGACCCTCGTCTTCGAGACCGAGCTGGTTGGCATCAAGGGTGTCACCAAGGCGAGTAAGCGGGGAATATCGTGACGGTGTCTCGGCGCAGAAATGTCTGGGGTTGAGGGCTTGCTGGGTGGTAACATGGGTTAGCACAGATTCCGTGAAATGCAGGAATAGAATCGAGAGCCTCTTCCAGCATTATTCCTTTCCATGCCTCTGTACTCGTACAGTCTATGTGCTCAGTGCAATGCCGCCAACGCCGTCGCCATGTAGCTCCAAGTCCGGTAGTATACATCCACCACGGTAATATACAACCTCAATATCACCTCCCTCTATCCTCCCATCTTTATTCCCCGGCATGATACAATTTCCCAACTGCCTATACCTCCGATCGACATACAACAACCCGAACCTGTCCTCTCTGCCCCTCTCCGCCCCCACCCCTCAATTATCTCCAAAACCTCCCCAAGCACAATTACATGATCTCTCACCCTGACTACCCCCTCGCCGGCTCATCATCCAGCAACCTGCACCTCAGCACATAAAGCACCCCATCCCCCTTCAACACCGGCGCCTCCCCTTCCTCATGCACGACCTCAAAAATACCCTCTTGCACGAGCCTCTCAAACTTCTTGCCCAGCAACGTTCCCCCCCGCCAGCCAATCCGCCACTCGCGCGCCCCGCTCGTCGTCGGCGAGCACGTGGATATTGAAGTGCCTGCTGGCAGCCACGGCGTCGTAGGTGCGCGACGGCACCGCGATGTTGAAGCTGACGATGGGGCAGGGGCTAGGGGAGAGGGAGGTGAAGGAGGACATTGTCATTGCGCGCGGGGTCGTTGTTGTTGTCCGGGGGAGGGGGAGGGGGACAGGGAGGAGGAGGAGGAGGAAGAGCTTGGCGAGGCGGGGGTGTGCGCGGACGTGCACACCACGACCGAGTGCGTGAGCAGGCGCATCAGGGAGCGGAATTGTTCGGGAAGCGGCACCGAGGCTTCGGCGGGAGAGGTGGAGGAGTGCGGGTGGATCGACGGAGGCGCCGGAGGGATGAGGTGGAAGGGGCGTGGGTGGCGGCGGTCGCGGGATAGGGAGGCGGAGGAGGTGTGGAGGGTGCGGGTTGGCGAGGGAGAGGATGGGGTGTCTGCGAACGAGGGGTTTGGTCAGAAGAGTGAGTGACTAGCCCATCAATGGGGAGTGGGACATACACCAGGAACAGGATATCCTCCCCGCCGAATACGGCGCAACGACGGCAGTGTGCGACTGCATCAGGGTCCGGGCCCGGGCGGAGCCATGGCTGGGCCGGGAAGGAGGGTCGGCGAGGGCGCGCGCTCGGCGGCACAGCCCACCAGGACGCGGCGACTGCTCATCTCAGCCCCATGAATGCCGCGGCCTGCGAGGAGCCAGCAGCACGTCGATTTCAATAGCGCGCTTCGGCACAAGGAACGGAGTGCAAGTCTTCTCTTCCGGGGCCGAAATTTTGTCGCAAATCCCGGGAACAAGCCCGGTTCGCGGCGGGAAGCCCTGCCTGCGATAAGCGATAACGATAACAACCCGATGAATTTCCTGGGGTTAGCGCTGCGCAGCTGGCTCTCCTGAACCGCCGTATCAAAATTTCGAACGACGACTCCCGTGCCGGCGTGCGAACACGCTCCCAGCCGAGAGACGACACCCGGGCGACATCACACATCCGGACTGGTGGACACGGCGCATCGAACGATCAATTGCGCTTGTGATACACCCTCCTGCCGGCTCTAACCTCCCACCTCCCGCCGATCCCCGAACGAACCGCCTAACCAAAACCCAGACCGACGCCAACATGGGGAAGCTCCCCTCCACCGTCCTCCGCCGGCCCTCTCTCGCCGGCGGCTACCTCCTCCCCTCGACGGCCCAACAACACACAGCACACCGCCCCCATCTCATTACCACAAAACGCGGCGGCGGCAGCAAACCAGGTCCGTCACGCGACCTTCGTCCCGCGGTCGCGGCGGCCCTACCAGTTCACGCAGCTCGTCCAGCTGTCGGACGGGTCGACGTTCACGATGCGGACGACGTCGCCGCTTGCGCTCTACAAGTCGGCTAAGGACAGCCGCAACCACATCCTGTGGCAGCCGACCGAGAAGTCGCTGCGCAACGTTGAGGTGGACGAGGCCGGCAAGCTGGCGGCGTTCCGCGAGCGCTACGGCAAGGGCTGGGATCTGGACGGGCCTTCTGCTTCGGCTGATGCTGCTGCTTGCTGCCCGCGCCTGAGCAGGCGCAGGCTGTTGCTGCGGATGCCGCGGCCAAGGAGAGTGGTGGAGTAGAGAAGAAGAAGAAGACTGTTGAGGCGAAGGAGCAAGCGCCCGCGGAGGCGGCTGCGCCAGAGGAGGATCCGTTCGACTCACTGGTCGATCTGATCAGCGCGTACGCGGTGGAGGATAGAACGTCAAGGTGGTTTGAGTGCGAAGGACCAGGCGAGGAAGGACAAGAGCGGCAAGAAGAAATAAGCGGGAACCTGGGGGTTACTGAGGGAGGGAGGAGCGAATTGTAACATAGAAACCCAATATTGTATTTTGAAAGCCCAGACGACTGTCTGCAGCCTGTTGTGCCATATAGATGGACGGATGGGATTCATAAATCGAGGAAGAGGCATGCGGATACGGCTATGTATAATACAATCACAACGTCGCCATACAGGCATCTACCGAAAGTCATATTAACATCCATCCGATGCCGGTCCAATGGATGCCTCCCTAGACTGCTTAATTAACGGGCACTTCATTCACTGCTCGACGACGACCACTCAGAGACGCCTAATCCGAGTCCTCGTCAATCCTCGCCCGCGCGCGGTCGACCGCGGTATCGCCGGCCGGCTTGTTGCCCTGAACAACAGGCGGCCGGTAGAAGACGGTCTCGTCGTCCTCGGCGTCCAGCTGCATGAGGAACGTCTCCCACTTCTCGATCAACTGGGCAAACGTCAGTGGAAATCCGTATCATCAAATAGGGTCAAGCGTACCTCCTTCTGCGCCTCGACAGCGCTCTCCAAGAACGTCTCCACCCCGGACTTGAAATCCTCCACCTTCTCCCTCTCAAACCGGTCCAGCTCCGCCCTCATCAACCGCCCCATATCCTCAAACAGCAGTCTCGCCTGGTGCACCTTCCTCTCGGCATCCGCCACCTCGGCATTGACCTGGTTGAGCCGGTCCTGCTGGCTCTTGCCCTGGCGCAGCAGCTTGTCCTGGCTGGCCTTGCGCTTTGCGAGCTCCGATTCCGCGGCGTGCCAGCTGTGGAAGGCCTTCTGGCGCTGCCCAAACGCCTGTTTGACGCTGCCGATCAGCCGGATGTACTCCTCGATGATGATGCCGAGCGTGAGCACGTCCTGCTGTGCCTGGCGGTCGTAAACATCGCGAATGGTGAGCTGGAGCTCTGAGAGGGCGTCCAGGGGGCCGGAGAGCGTGGGCGAGAGCTCAACGGTGGACAGGGCGTGCAGCGAGGCGGAGAAATCGCCTGCGGCTTCGGCCATGGCCTTGCGCTGGGCCACCATGCTGTCCATGGCTTTGAGGAGGGCCTTGAGCTGGTTTTCCAGCGCGTCAAGGTAGACTCGGCGGTCGTGGAACCACTGCGGTTGTCAGAATCACCTGCCCCGTCAGGCACAGAAGTGGTCCAGCCAAACTCACATCATCCTGCTCAACAAACTTATTTCCTCCGCCGACACTAAAGCCCAGCGACCCCAAGACACTCTTACTCTCGCCCAGACTGGGCTCCTTCCTTTCCTTGTGCTTGACATCCACATTGAACGCCTCACTTTCCAATAACAGCTTCAAGTCCCATCCAGCTGCAGCGTCGGGTGCGCTGCAATCTTGTTGAGCATCTTCTCGAGCGCGGCGCGGCGCGATTCGACAAAGTTGCTTTCGAACCGCCCCACGGCCTGCTTCTCGGGCGGCGGCGGGACCACCACGCCCGGGTTGTTGGCGTGCAGGGTGTTGTACAGCCACAAAAGTCGCGATAGCGCCGCTTGACCTCAAACTCGGGGGTCTTGTATGCCTTCGACGTAGTCTACCTTCTTGTTAGCACCAACCGCCCCCACCACTCCCCAATTCCATTTTCTTTAGAAAAGCATACCTTCGTCCTAACCGAATAAACAATATGACTACTCGTCAAATCCCCCACCTTGTGCGGATCGCCCACCGTGATATGGAAAGCAGGTCGTGCCGCCTGCTCGACGCTGACACTCGGTGCCGCGGCGGTCCTCACAGGGCTCGGCAGCGCAGCCTGCACAGGCGGCGGCTGTCTTGCACCACCCCCAGCACCGAACAACCCCTCGTCGTCGTCGTCATCATCAATCCGATGCGGATCAGGCGGCCCCGCGCGCCTGCCGGCTGCGGCTGCCGAGGGCGGCATGGTCGTGCGCAGCGGGAGCTGTTCCTTGAGTGGGGGAGCGGGCGGTTTGCCGCCCGCAGTGGAAATGTTATTATCGTGCGAAGCATCGCCGCCTGTGGTGGGAGGGGTGGCGGCGCCGAGGGGCCCGAGCGGGTCGTCTTCAACTGCTTGCAGGCGGGTGGGCTGGGCGACGAGGCGGCGCGGGGTGAGGCGGGAGGGGCGGGCGGTGGATGAAGTGGAGCCGTGGAGGTTACGGAGGTGTTGGTGGGGGGAGCGGTGGTGGTAGTGGTGTTGTTGGTGTCATCGGCGGCGTCCTGTTGCGACGAGGCGCCGAGGGGCTCCGAGCTGCCGGCCGAATCGGCCCACGGGTCTTCCATTGTGAGAGGGGTTACGGTGTTGTTGGTTGGGAGATTGACACTTGATGGCTCGATTGGGAACGTGAGCAGTATGCGACGCGAAATATGATGCGCGAGAGCCTCAAGCTGGATGCCGCCGTTCGTGATAGTGCGAGGTGATGCTGTTGATAGAGGAAGCTGCGTGCTGTTCTCTGCCTGCGTTACGTACCATGGCAGGGTCGCGGAGCTAACCTGTCTGGCGGTCGCTGAGTTCATAAACACCCCACATTTCAACCTCGACAGTGCTTGTTGTTCCCGTTCACCATCTTAGTCTGTTATTCACAGTGTAGGTTCCGAGCATGTATATTTTGTTTGCATCCTGCAGAAAGTCAAACGCATACACGATGGATATCTAGTTCCCCTTGCACCTAGTACAATACGTCCATATCCGAACTCCAGACTCTCTGTCTTTCCCTGACGACTCCCTCCCAGCAAAATTAAACCCTCTACCAAGCCCTCCACCACCGCATCTCCCGCAGCCCATCAGCTGCTGTTCGCGAAGCAAAGGTGCTCCAACACTGGTATTCCTACCGCTCAGGGTCGTAGCATCCGCCCGCCACGATGAGATTCATCCTCGTGAACTGCACCTTCATGACGGGCGTCTTCTTGGTCGCAAACGCGCTGATCTGGTCCGGCGTGGTCTGCACCTCCTTCGCCTTCTTCTTACCACCACCGCCGCCACCAGCGCCGACGCTGCCCCGGATGTGCTCGCGCCCGGCGCCTGCGCTCCCTGACCGCCCACCGTGATGCTGCGGCCATCCGAGGATCCTCCAACGGCGATGGTGTCACCCGCCGCGGTGCCGTCCGCCTGCGCCCCCGGCTGGGTGGCCCCACCCGTGAGGGGGTTAGCCTTGTTGGGGTCCGCGGGAAGCTCGATGTCCCAGATGCGGACGGTCCCGTCGAGGCCGCCCGAAACGAGGACGTTGGACTCGGCACTGAAGCTGAGAGACGGGATGCCGCCCTTGCCGTGGCCGCGGCAGCGCTTGATGCGCGTGCCCTTTTCGATGTCCCACAAGAAAATATTGCCGCCCGTGTCAGCGCTGGCGAGTATCCTGCCGTTGTGCGCGCACTGCAGAGCGCTAATATAGTGGGTGTGGCCGGTGAAGATGCGGACGCAATTGCCCGTAATGATGGACCACATACGAATCGACTTGTCCATCTCATCAAGGCGGAGAACACATACGTACCGTTGGGGTGCCAGGCCAGTGCTGAGATGCTGGTGTCGTGCCCGACCAAGAGGCGCTGTGCCGAGGCGTGGTCCTGCGAGAAGATGCGGACAGTCTTGTCCCATCCGGCCGTGGCGAAGTAGTGTCCGTGAGGTCCCCAGAGGACGCGGAAGACTGGGCCGTCATGCGCCTTGTAGATGCAGAGACATGCCCAGACATCCAGAGACCAGAGACGGACCTGGCCATCTGCCGAACACGAGAGTAGCAACTTTGTGCTGGTATCGGGCTTCTTCTCGTCCGTGTCTCCGTAGATATTGCGGTTGAGGTTTGTGATGGAATCTGAAAAAGAGACCCCGTACACCGGGCCCGAGTGCCCGATGAGCTTCCGGTTGTTGACCTTGAGATCCTTCTCATTCTCAAGGCTGGTCTTGAGCGGCTTGCCATCGAGCGACCAGACGCGAATGTACGAGTCCATTGTGCCGACAGCCACGAGTTGGTGGTCGTTGGAGAAGTCCATGCAAGATACGCTAACGGTCCGTGTCAGTAACAGATCAGCCAAGCGAGGCAGGAACACAACCTACCTTCCCAGCGTATTGTGGAAAGTGAACATGCAGGCCGACACCGGAATGCCGATGCCGCCAGTACGCCCCTAATCTGGAATCTGTCCCGGTTCTCGCGCACCTTCTGCATCTCCATCACAACATCTCGCGCCCGTGAAGGGGAAGCGGCAGGTCTGCGCGTGAGGGCGCATCCGCGCTCTCCTCGCGCTTGATACGCTTGTCAAACTCCTCAACGAGACTGGGCCGGCCGTCTGCCGGCGGGTGACGCTGGTCTTCATCTTCCAACTCGGCTCGAACATCGTCTTTCAGCTCGGGCTCCATCGGCATTGGCCCGAGCTTGAGCTTGGCGCTCGTGTCAAGGACATCGCGATTTGAGACGCCGGTGAAGACTCCTGGGATGCCCTCTTGCGCGTCGACCTCGTCGAGATCGGATTCTGCGCGCGACGATAAATGGCCTCGAAGCTGTAGGGCTCGATCGGCCCGCGGGCGCTCGTCTCGACGCTGCAGTGTGTTTGTAGGATGTACGTGACAGTCGCGCCGCCCTCATCCGCTTCGCGGTCGAGGAAGTGGAAGAGATTGCCGGAAAGTGACTGGTTTAAGTGGGATGCGATACTTGTTCTCGCGGTAAAGCCGGGCTGTCTGATTCTCGTTGACATGCTGGGGCAGTGTCACTGTGGCCAGAACCGCCAGGCTCTCCCGGTGAGCAGCGTCGAAATGTGGCCTCAGGGTGTTGAGCAGATGCTCCGCGTCGTCGGTGTAGCCTTCCCTGACGAGCTCGAGGTACGAGTAGACAAAAACGGGCCACAGAAGCTTTCTGAGCTCAAACTGGAGGCTTGTCAACCCAGGTCCTCCACTACTTTTCCCAGGAGATGGCTCACCTTATAGATGTCGAGGTTATTCTCGATCCAGTTCTTCAGCAACAGAAACGCCTTCAAGTACTTCTTCGCACCAGTCTCCTCGTTTCGCTGGGCGGGCCTCCCATCGGGACCCAAGTAGGCTGTCTCTCGGCGGAAGACGGCTTCGGTTTTGGAGAAGCCCTTCTTCTTAAGATAATCGGTGACCTGGTGATTGGTTAGGTACGAGTCGGCATTCACGTGTTGTAAGCCAGCAGAAAGAGGCTGTTGCCAGTGACCAGTCGTGGATTGTTGGAGGCCATTGCGGATGGCCATGAGGCGCCATTGCTGAGCGGGTGCCTGGCCGGCGGAAGAGTATGAAGCGCGCTGTCCGGGAGCCATGGCGGGCAGAATTGCCGGGTTTTTTTGGGGGGGGGGGGCGGTGGTGGGGATTGCAAGAAGTGGGAAAGGTTGTGTGAAGAATGGCGAAGATGAGAACGGAAATAGAAATTGAAGATGGGGTGTTGTGGAAGGGAATGAGTTGCTGCGGGGCTGCTGTGTTGAATCTCCATGCCAATTCTTGCTATTGAGAGCATCTAACAACCGCAACCACAGCAGGATCTGAAGAGGGAACGACACCCGCCCGAAGCCGACGCCGGTTCGGTCATTATCAGAGCAAACGACGGCCACAAAGCAGCACGCAGTTTTTGCCAATGCTCGTTTCTCTCGAGAACGAAACAGCCGTGTTGGGGCGACCATTTCCAACAGGTGTTGACATGGTGATGATTCCGGGCGGTATTTGATGCAACAAGGAATGTCCGAGGAAACAGAGGGTGGCACAAATACAAAGGGGAAAAGGAGCGAGGCGAGACATCTGAAAGCAACATAGAAAAAAAGTCAAGATTACTCACAATCTGATTTAGATTCTGGGCGGAGGGCGCACTCTGGGTGCCCGTCGTCCCTGCCCCAGCGCCGCTTCCGGCACCTCCCGCTGATGGAGGCTGGCCGCCTATGGCCCTCCGGCGGAGCCTGGCACGGCGCTCTGAGGGCCTGGGTTCGACATGATGGTGGGGTATATAATATTTCGAGTGTAACAAAGAGCGTGGACGCGGAAGCCGTTCTGGGACCTGTCCTGGGTCCCGTCTTCTATCCGCGTGGAGGGCGACCAAGGTCGGGGGCGCGTCTCCCCGCGGTCGTTGTTTCCATACACTCAGAAATCCAAGTTGTGATAATAATAATACCCAACCGTGTGGTTCGTATTTCGTTTGATGAGCTGTCCGATTTCGCGTGAAATTTGATGGGCGGTGTTGGCGATACCTGGTCTTCAGATGATGGATGAAACTTCCAGTTGCCCTGAGCTCGAGATGCAGTGAAGACGAGGCGCCTAACAAACGGAGATTTCCGGGCCAGGGGTCCACGCTCTTGGCTGCATAATGGTCTGTGCGTCCCGCGGCCCCACATCCATTTGAGCAAGCTCATTGTGGGGAGCAGGGGAAGCTGAGCCTTGAAGTTCGATTGCTTCGAATCATCGCCGGCCTCACCAATAGCACCCAAAGACGTAGCGACGAGAAGCGGAGCTCGGAGCCTTCCAATAAAACCATACCCAACATTCTTGCTTATTGTACCGTACCCAGAAACTCTCAACAATCATCTTCCAATCCCCCAACAAGACTCACCATGAACGGCGCACACCCTCCCCTCAACAGCGCAGAACCCGGTCCTGTCGACATCCACCAACCCTTCACCACGGGCGAACGCATCCACACAGCTCCTCGAAATCGACAATGTCAGCCTCTTTCCCCCCTTCCCTCTTCCTCTAACCTCCCTCAACCTCCAACCAATTGTTCCTAACCTCTCGCACCAGGACATTGCCTCCCTCCTGGCCCACCTCTCTTCCACCCTACGCGCCCTGGCGACACCCCCGGGCGCCTCTGTGCAGCAAAACCACTCCCAACCCCTGACCGCCAACAGCGTGGAGGACAACAACACGCCAAGCGACGTCGATATCCTGGACTCTGACTCACCCTCCGCCCCGAGCCCGCTCGAGGCCTTCAAGTCCTCGCAACCCGCCTTCTTCAATACGGTCGACCGCATCGACAAGCATCTCACGCGGCAAATCCTGGCCATGGAAGAGGCGGGCATCATCACGCTGCGAGGCAGCGGGGCGGGCGAGGCAGAGGCGGCGGCGCAGGGCGGCGAGCCTGCCGCTGGCGGTGGTCCGGGGAAGGCGCGAGCTGGCCTGGCGAGGCTCGAGCCGGATGGGATGGGGAGGTATGGAACGCTAGACGTGGGGAAGCTGAATCTGGCGAGTAGCACGGTGGAAAGGGATATGGAGGCAGAGTTGTGGAGGAAGGCCAAGGAGGAGTTGAGAGGATAGCCGGGGAGAGGGGGATCGGGTCCGCTGGGGAAGGAGAGAGGGACCGTATGGAGAGTAGAGTGCTTAGTTGGGTTCTTTTTGGAGGCGTTTACGGAATTGGTTAGGCATTGGCGTTGGTGAATGGTTGGAATCGGCGGGATGGGCAGATATACCCTTGGGTTTGGTCAGTAAGCATTTTCAGAGATCAACAATTTTTTGTTTTCGTCAACCATCTCTGGAAGCCAGTCCACGATCAGTGGGGTGGGTTGACCCTTCGTCTCAATTAGAGTCGAACTGTTCCAGATTACGTCCAGACATGATTAGTGCTCACTCCTCCTCCAGAAGTCTAACAATAGAACCCAGAACGAAGGCACACTTAGAGACCCAAATCCTGAAGGGTCGGACAGCCTGTGAAGTTCCTCACCAGAAAACAGATCCCAGAAAACAAATCCCAGAAATGCAAACTGCTACTGTTGTTTTTCCAGGCGAGTCGGAGGTATTCCACGAATGGCGAAGCACGCCCGCCGACCTCTCCGCGAGCTACCCTAAGCAGAAGCGCGATCACACCAGAGCCTGTCATAGGCGCCCTTGGCGAGACTTCCATCGTTCGTCTGGACGAAGACCGAGGGCGGGACGCTGCGGCTTGTTAGTCTCTGATCCAGCGGTTTTCAGAAAGGAGAGGACTTACACAGCATCGAACAGGACGCAATTGAGGTGCTCGTTGTCGGTGCCGACGTTCTCTGCGTAAGCGGTTAGCGTACTTGAGCAGCAGGAGCATTGAGTGTTGAGGGCATGCACTTACCATACCACACAAAGTAGGCACTGCAATTCTCTTCGCATTGCACGTGTACTGGCACTTGAAGGGCCGTACGGGTCGCTCTTGTGGGTGAAGCTCATGACCTGCCATCCACCGTTCCGGTTAGCCATACACCCCAATGCACTCCCCATTCATTCATTCATTCATTCATCCATGGGGGTACTTACGTGCGGCCCCGAGAGGAAATGCTCTCCAGCCCAGCCCTGGTCAACGGTATACGAGGTCCAGCCCATGATGCCCACCTCCTCCGGCGTCACACCGTGTAATTGGTGATGGGGTAGTTAGCCGCGACGGCAGCTGCGTGCTGCTTGGAGGCGGGGAGGCCATTGGTGCAGGCGGCGGCCATGGCCCGCGGGTGGCGGTCGCCTGGAGCGAGACGCCGCGCTCGAAAATGTCGGCCGGGGAGGGGCGGCGGGTGGCCAACAGGCGAAGAGGGAGGTGTAGAGGAGGAGGGCGGTGGGGTTCCTGATGGAAAGCATTTTGGGATTGCTAGGTCGATGTAGTTGTTTGTTTGTGATGGCACGGGTGGTTGTTGTAGGTTGGTCTGAGGAAGCGAGCGTGGCGGTCTGAAGGAAGGAAAAACGAGTGTTTTGTAGTCGGTGGGAATTTTGTCCAAAGAGGTCGGGTGATTATGATTCCAGAAGGGTCTTTGCAAAGGGCACGGCAAAAAGGTTGTGGTGTGGTCAGCGATCGGGATGAATGGAAAGAGCGAGAACCAGACCAAAGTGCCTTCCTTGAAATCTGCTGGTGATCAGCCCAGTACTATCCAGCCGGTGCTACTATGAAATCATGCAATCCGCTCTCCGTTCGGAAGGGTCGTTAGGAAGGCGAAGTATTATGACGGGTTGGTGTCCTGCATTACGCCCACATCTCGCTCGAGATCTCACAGATGCCTCGCCCCTTTTATCACCACCCACCCATCCACAACTACTCGGCATCGACAAATTTGCCGGCTTCTTTTGCTTCATCCGACAGTACAACGCACGGTAACCAGGCACAGATGACAAGAGTATGTACAGCTGTCACAGGAGTCGAGGGTATGGGTCCTGTTTGCGTTCTCCGTGTTGGAACACAGAGGACCCAACCACACCCGACGACGACGGACGGCGACGGCTGCCGCTATAGTCTGTCCAGACCTCCCCAAAGTGGTGTGCATCTGTCATTAACCTTATTTCTGCTCTACACATCCAGACTACCTCTCGGACAGGGACGGTAAGACAAGTGATGATGAAGGCATTGCTTAAACTTACCAATCCATGCTTCCTGACGAAGTCCAATGGGCAACATGAACACAACCGAGACACCTGGAGAGCCTCGCGTCTAGTCTCAGAACCTGTACACCCACCCCCGAGTCGTGCACCCTCAACCCAGGTGTCCGTCGCGCAACACGGATGGCTGCGCCATCGGAGATCATAGACAACTGTGCACAACAGGCAAAGTCAGACGAGACGATGCAGACAAGGAGGCAAGACTCGAGGCAAGTCCTCTCAGAATGACACTGTGCGACGCCGCCGAGAAAAGGGAGAGTTTGGTCCGAAACTACGTCGATGGCATGGCAATATCGCGAGAAACACCACGCCTCGCAACCTTCCAGACTGACTCTGATGATGCAAAATGTCCGGCTGCTGCTTAGGAGAAAATGAATCAGAGACTTTTAACACCATTGTCGTCTTATTCCGTGAGCCCGCGCGGCGAGTGATTACGTGGAAGATGTCCTAGAATAGTACTAGTACTCTTGCTTGTGCACACCACCATTCCCCGGTTGTCCATCAACCCCATCGCCAACAATAGCCGGGCATTCTTCCAAGAAAAGAGAAAACTCAAGTCGATCGGTTGCAAATAGACCTAGACCATATGAGCCCAACATGACACCTAACCACCATTACGACTACGCCCACAATCCCTAGCCCCTTTACCCTTGCCCCTGATCCACATTCCCACCCCTCCACTTCAACCTCGCACCGCAAACCTCTTCCTCCCCTCCACAAGCCCCTCAGACAGCTTCGTCACGGCCGCCCATACGGGCGCAAACTGAACCGCCTCATCAAACGCAGGTATCGTCCCGGCACGTTCGCATCACTCCACATACACACCACCGTCCCCTCCAATCCGTTCTCATTCTCATCCCTCTTCCTCAGCTCCCCATCCCCCAGCACCCCCGCCAAATCTTCTTCCTCCTTACCATCGGTAACGGGCATCGTTGGCGTGTCGCCATCCTTCCACTCTACCTCCACGACCCACTCCCCATCCCACTTCCGATGCCACAGCCTCAGATTCTTGACCCCCGCCTCGGGAATTGTCCAAACCTGTCGTCCCACCCGGAGCTGCCCTGCACTCGCAGCGCCGACACCGGCGGTCAAACTCGAGGAAGCAGGCCTTGGTGTTGTTGGCGGCGAGCCGGATCCTCGCCGCATTCCCTGCCGTGCGCGTGGCATTGACCGTGACCAGCCCGGCATAATCCCCCTTCTCCTCCCCGGCAACGGAGGGATTTGTAAGCCTGGGCGGTGTCACGCTCCCATCGAAGCAACAACTCTCCAACCCCAGCCTCTTGCTCTCCCCACAGACCACCTCTCTCCGCTTGCGGACGGCAGTTCCGCAATGATCTGCCTGACAACTCCTCCACGCCGGTATAACACACCGTGTTGTTCCCCGCCCTGTCCAGGTCCAGCGTCTCCACGAAGTAGACCTTGTACCTGCTGTTTGCGCCAAGGGAAAAACAACCAGATTCCACACCAACGTGCCCACACACACCCCCAACATCACCACCGGTACGTGGTGCGTAACCCGGTGCACAAAGGGCGCCAGCGGCAGGAACAGCAGCACGGTGCACAAAAACACAAGCAAATAGGGCAGAAGCAAACTACTCCCGTCCGCGCCGGTCTGGTGCACCGCGTCGACCAGCATGAGCGCTGTTTGGGCGACAAGGATGATCATGAACGGGCCGAGCAACAAAAATTGGAGGAACCAGGTCCAGGTTGGCAGGCGACCTGACCAGGGCTGTTCTTGTTCGAAGGGTGTGGGTCAATGGTGGAGGAAGAGGAGGAGCCGCTGTAGCGGCGGGCGCCGTTGACAAGGGCGGAGATCGAGCGCCGGTAGGTTGTGGCGAAGGTCGTGCGGATGGGCGAGTCAGCCGCGGTGGTACCGCCGACGAGAGGGGTGCGTTCGGTGGCGGCTTCGGGGTCGGCTTCGTCGTCGGCGGTTCGGTTGGCAGTGGCGGGAATGGTAGGAGCAGAGGCGTTCGAATGTCTTGCACCGGAAGGTGTTGACTCCTGGTGAGGTACCGGCGGGGGGAGCCGAGAGGGAGAGAGGTCGCTGTGGGAGCGGTCACGGTACAGGGCCCCCTCTTCCTGAGCTTCACGGAGCTTTTGGGCCCAGTCGCTCTTCTTTGGCAAAGCGAACATCTCGCATAGCGCGATGAACAAGGATAGGAACAGGGCTGACTCGAGGAAGACAAACATGTAGCCAGCACCGATCCTCAGCCTGTCCTCGGCGACGGTGACTGCCACGAGTATGGCCCTCCCAGGATAAAGACCAGATCTGGACATAAGTCTTGTGCAAGGCACTAGGCCTTGCAAAGTTGGCGCCCCGCATAATAGCCCAGAAGGTGAAGTAGAAGAGCGAGACCATCATGGCCAGTCTGTATTGCATGTCAGCAGGTGCTCCTTCCAACCCTCCGCCAAGGGAGACTTACACCGTGTACCGACTCCCATAAACCACAAACGGATTGACCTTCCTCATCAAGAACCCCGCGCCCAGCGTCAAGCTGCCTGCCACCAGCAACGCAAACGGGAACCTAAAGAACCCCTTCCACCCACCCAGCGGCACCGTCGCCGGCTCCCCATCCTCGGGCAGATCCTGCTGCACCTTGACGTTCGAGCTGAAAAGATAGTACTTATCCACTCGATGTAGCAGATACGTCACCAACACCAGGATAAGCGGCGTGGCCACCAACACGGTCAAACTCCACGCGAACATGCCCCAGCTCCAACAGCACAAACCCCTTCCCAAACAAATCAAACCACACCCCATCGCTCGGGCTCCCATTATCCACTTTCCCACGCGCACCGTCCGGCCGCGGGCCAACAAAGGTGTACCCCTGTCCCCGGACAACTGCCTCGTGGTATGCACCGCCGCCGAGAGCATGTGCCACAAACTCCCTTTGCTCGCATGCCTCGCATCGTCCTGGTTAGTATGGTACCTCGCGCGGGGCTTGAAGAA
The DNA here is from genome assembly GCA_031001845.1 of Achaetomiella virescens. NCBI lineage: Eukaryota > Fungi > Ascomycota > Sordariomycetes > Sordariales > Chaetomiaceae > Achaetomiella > Achaetomiella virescens. The sequence continues at coordinate 767,824 of JARNGD010000001.1, forward strand.
CGCCACGTCCAGCCCGCGCTGGCCGAACGCGTCGTACAGCACCGAGTAGTCGGTGCCGCTGCGGATGAATCCGAGACCGAACGCGTCGGAGCCGATGACGGTGCCGAACGGGTCCGGAGACCCGGCGTAGGCGGCGGTCACCTCGCGGTCGGTGGAGCGGAAGAGGATGGCGCGGCCGCCGGCGCCGGCACCCTCCAAGTTGAGGAACGTGTGAATGTACGGGTTCAAAGGGTGCTGCCCCAAGGCGCGCGCGCCGTAGAGGTAGTCTTCTTCGCCGTTGTTGAGGAGGATGACGATGCCCCGCGAGGGTTGGTGCGAGGGGTGGGTGAAGTGTTGGAGGAGTTGGAGGCAGGTGACGACGCCCATGCCGTCGTCGGTGGCGCCGTAGCCGGTTGACACTCTGTCGTACAGTTAGGTTCGCGCTGAGGATGACGATGGAGTAAGAGGGCCTACGAGTCGTAGTGGGCGTTGACCAGCGTCAGACCCTTCTCGTTGCGCCTGGTGTCATGCACGCCAGCAGTCTTCCACCAGCTGCCTTCGTCATCCTGCTTACCCCTGATGTAGACAACGATGTTGGTACCCTCAAAGTATGCCGCGACCTGGGGGATCGTGGGTTAGGCACGACACCCGACGCCATTAGAAAGGTGCAGTTGGACGTCATGTCATCGAACACGGTGACAGCAGCATCCGCGTTGTCTGAGCCAACTCTGAATTCGGTGTTAGCCGCGCTCAACTTCACCAGGCTACGTCCACGACTTACCGATCAGTCGTCCAAGCCACCCGATTCTCATCCAGGATCGAGTGTATCCGCTTGAGAAGGTAACCCGGAGCTCGTCATTATACTGACTGTTGTACGGGTGGTAAGCCTTGGTGATGGTCGTAAGGTCGAGCCAGGCCTGGGTGAGGTTGATGCCCTCTATCGGGGCCTCATGGCTTGGCGCTGGCGGTGTCTGCTCGTTGATGACGATGATGGGTATGAGCAAGGCCAGGTAGGTGACGGTCGTCCAGAAGGTGACCTGCCGGCCGGAACGAGAATGGGTTGATCATGTTGGCGCGTGTTGCTGCCGGTGGGCCGGGTTGAGGAGAAGAAGGGGGGCTTAGAGCACGAGACGAAGCCCTTGCGACGCGTTCCTCTGCTCGTCAACTAAGTCGAGAACACCTGGATGACATGAGACCTTGGGGGACTGGGAAGGCAGACAATGACTGCGAGATTATCGAGATGCTGCTGGATGGCACAAATATTTACGAGGGCCACTGCCGCGTCTGAGCCTCCTGTCCGTTCTGGTCTTCGTGTTTGTCATGGGCCAACGATGATGTTTGGTGAGGGCGGAGATGCTGAGCGGTCCCCACACGAAGACCTCAGTTGCCACGAGAGAGGTTCAAATCGCTAACGAGCCAGCCCAAGGAGATCCAGGGACCGTAAACAACCGAGATGGAACTGATCGAGATGACCCTGAAAAGGGTGCTGTTGCTGAAAGTGTGGAGGCGCCAGAGGCAGCAATCGGGATGCCGCGGGGAGCGATAGGAGCTTCAAGGTGAGGGGTGGCCCAAGCTCCAGCGTGATGTCACACGATCCTGGGCGCAATTTGGTGCTGCCAACACCCGAGATCCGAAACTTCGATCAGCAGTATGCACGACACGCCGATAGGGCAAATTGAGTGACCGAATCACCTTCTAGGTACATCACGTTAGGAGCACCGAGGCCCATTGATTTGACGATGGGATGGATTGCCATGCCTGACGAGAGGATATGGCTTCATCCAACGTTTCCCAATTACCCATCTTGACGGGGCCAAGGAATGAACATGGCGCTATCACGGTCTTGTATCACAGCTAGCAGAAGGGTCAAAAGAAACAGTGTATGAAGCAATGAGTAACTCTGCTCTACTATTTGTACAGTTAGTGCCCACCATCTTCCTCGCCCAGAGCGGAGGTCCTATCAACCCAAGCAAAGTACGCTCTGGAGAAACTGAGGCAGAAACAGGTGAGTCAGTTAAAACGCCCTATCGGTCAGTAGCATTTCCACTGCTCGATGCACTACTGCACCGCAGTCAAGTTAGTGCGCTATTGTCTACCCTAAGCACCCGGGGAGGAGGCGGCAGGTCCATGGGCGGAGGGGGGGGCGGAGCGTCTCCAGCCGGCGGCGGAGGGGGAGGCGGAACGGCACAGTAGCGTATTGCTGGATGAGCGCGTTGAGTCCGCGCGGGAAGACCAGGGGGTGCAGCGCCAGGAGGAGGAGGAGGAGGCGGCGGAGGCAAGCCGGGAGGCGCACCGGCCACTCCCGGAGGAGCGCCAGGAGCACCATAGCCCCCATAACCAGGGTAGCCACCGTATCCTGTCGGAGCAGCCATGGGCTGGTGCCAAGGAGCGGTGCCAGGGGCGGAGGGCGCACCTCCATAGGAGCTTTGGCCGGGGTAGTAGCTGTCGCCTCCATCACGACCGTCCGAGCCGCGATAGCCACGATCCCTATCGCCGCGATCGCGGTCACGAGCCCAAGGAGCAGGACCACCGGAAGGACCACCCTCGTGGTCGCGGTCGTTGTTGCGGGCACGCCAGGGAGCAGGGCCCCCAGTCGGCCCACGAGCCCAGGGTCGAGCATCGTTACCGCCGCTAGGGCCGTGGGAGCCGGGGCCGGCTTCAATACGCGCAGGCGCAGCGCCAGTGCCGCCGAGTTCTTGCATGAGTTGCTGTGGTATGTTGGTAAGACAGCGACTGAAAAAAAGGGGTGAGAAATCGACCTACCTCGTACTCGCGATCCACCGCGTCGCCGCCGCCGCCCAAGCGTCCGCCTGGCCGGCCCATGGGACCGTCGTTGCGCCAGCTAGCACCCCGCTGCCTGTCAGGGCAATCACGAGCCATATGGCCGGCGTTACCACAAACGCGGCAGATGATATTGGCAGTGTAGTTCTGCTTCTCCGGGCAGTCGTACTTGCGGTGCCCGATTTGGCCGCAGTTCTGGCATGCTTGGTTCTCATCGTCACGCAAGGTTCCGTTCAAGGCAGCAAGCTCACGCAGTTGGTTGCGCTTCAGCTCGTTCTGGCCCTCGGGGATAGACGCAGCCTAGTTCGCTTGTTAGCACAAACTTGTATGGCCTGATGGCTCCACAAGAACCTTACCGTCTCAATAATATTGTGAATCAGCTTCTTCGCCTTGTTCACCTTCTCCTCAGTGTCTGCCATGATGAGACAGTGCAGATCCTCTTCCTGGTTGCTGGAGTGGGCAGCATCAGAGCGGCCCTTGCCCTCCTTGACGGAGCCCTTGCCACGAATGGCAATCTTGGCGCCGGATTCTGCTTCCATCTTCTTGAGTGTGTTGCCACGGGGACCGATGAGTAAGCCAACTTTAGTGGGGAGAGCTAAGCGTTAGTGTCTAGGTCAAACAGTAGAGCAGCGACCGGGTTAGAATCCAACGGCGTCAGCCCGCAACGCGCAGCATCACGGCAGGATGCTGACACAAATGCCTGGCAGGTAACCAAAGGGAGGGGGGATTCAGAGAGGTTAGAGAGGTTAGAGGGTTAGCAATCATACTGAAGTTAATCTCTGGGTAGTCGTTGACCGGCACGTAGACCTTCTCCTGGGTCTTTGTGGGGCGGCGGCGGTAGCTGTGGCGGGTGGTAGTTGGGGATGGTCTTCATGGCCTTCTCGATCAGCTTGTGGCGCTCGTCCTCGAGCCGCTTCCGGTATCGGTACTCGCGGGTATTGACACGACGGCCGTGGTTGTCGTACTGCGGGGGCGGGGACGGCGACCTGCGCCTGGGTGTCAGAACTGGGCAGCCGAGAAGTGGTGGCGGTAAGGGGGGAACATACCTGTCGCCGTCGGCAGGGACGACATCGTCGATCTTGAGCTTCTGGGTAATCTCCTCGATTCGGAGGTGGAGAGTGTACGCCTCGAGCTGCTCGCTGGTCATGTCGGCGACGATGGCGGTCGGCAGGCCCATCAGGCCGGCAGCCTTATTCTCAGTCGCATCGCCCCAGCGGTTGCGCTTCTTGCGGCGCCTTGGACCGTCATGCTCAGAGCCTGCAGAGTGAGAGTTAATATGATGATATGCAAGAAAAGGAAACTAAGCGGGAAGAACACACGCTCAGGGCTGCGGCCGCGCTTGACATCGCGGTCGCCGTTGCGGTCGCCGTTCGCGAAGCCATTCGGCGATGCGCTGCCGTTCTTGACGCCGTCCTCCTCTTCGCCACCGAAGCGGCGCTTTCCCAGAGGGATGTTGTTGGATCCGGTAATGCCTTGGTTTCTCCACGCCATCTTGTCGGTGATGGCCGATGTTCAACGTGATCTGGTGGAAGTGGAATGCACCGGATATTTGGGAGACAGCGACGAAATGTTCACGTTAACAGCTGAGAGAGGTTTGCCACGCCTGGTCAGGCCAAGCCTCTGTCACGTGAAGCTGTGCGGTGGGTAACCCTAACCCTTATGGACCTTTCGTGCCTTTCAACTCGCCGTCTGCTCCCCACAAATTGCATTCTTCGAGACTTTTTCGACATGGGGCTTTCAAAACGACATCAGAAACCCGCGGTATTCCCAACAGCACCTGGACAGTCCTCACAGCGCATGGCTCGCAGTGAATGGAAGACCTCCAACTGGAGTGCTTTAGTTATTATCCGTCTGCACTGGCAATCGTGGGTTGTGCTGTCTCCCGCTTCTCGTTTTCATTCTTTTCCTCGTTCTGTTTTTGACTCTTTGTCCCCTTACTTGAATGTTCTTTTTTCTCTTTCCTGCGTCTTCATTTATCAGTTAGGATCCCTCTACCTCCCGGTAAATGCCTCTTGCCCTTGCCGTCAAAGTCTCCGCGCTTTCACCAGTTCCAAAGGAGCGAGTCCTGGCCGAGGCCTGCGGTCCGTTACATCCCCCAATCCCAATGGCTTGGTCGCTTCGGGCTTGGTGGGGACTCCAGGATGCGAGCTGAACCCTCCAGCTGGGGCCTGCCAAGCCCCAATTCGGGACGCCCTTCGATAGTTCAACTCTGGTTCCACCTCAACAGGACAGCCATCCGAGGAAGCATCAACGGGAAATCTCCATTCATCAGGAAGCAGGGCACAGTGAACCGGTAGCTAGAAAATCCAGACTCTCCCTTATAGTCGCAGGGGATTGACCGATTCAAGTGGCTGCTCAAGGGGCTCCAGAATGAGAGATCTGACCACAGAGACTCCCGTCCCGTCCAGACGTCGTCTCCAGACCGCAGCAGACAATGTCCCTCTCATGGGTCTCGATTCTAGACCCTTTCTCCGCCCTACCGGGAACGGCGGGAAGCAATAGCTCAACTACCCAGCAGGTCCCCTCCACACCATGAGGATCCAATGGCCGTTCCGGCAGGTTGCGGATCGCCCCGGCCCCAATCAATATTCAGACCCCAGCCGCGAATGATCTCGAGATGGGACACCTTGGTGTCCGTACAAAGTACTTAAACAACGGTGCTCCTGAGTCCCGGCCGAGGGGCTTCGTCCCCTCGGCCCTCACGATTGACCCACGGCGGCATAGATTTGGCCCGTCATTGCCATGTCGCCCCTCTCGGGCTGGCCCCTTGGCCGCACCACTCCTTTATACCCTTCTGTTCTCGACCGCCGCTGCCCTGCCCAGCGGCCGGCCGGTATCAGCCCGTGATGCCTTCACTCGTTTAGGCTGCTTCACCGATGGCACGCCGCGGGCCCTCACTGCCGCTTTCAAGGGCGACGACAGCATGACAGTCGAGATGTGCGCCGCCTACTGCTCGTCGTACCGGTACTTTGGAGTGGAATACGGCCGCGAATGCTTCTGTGGCAACGACCGCGATGCCTCCTCCGCCGCTGTCCCCGATTCCGATTGTAGCTTTCCCTGTGCTGGCGATTCTACCGAAATCTGTGGTGCCGGGTTGCGTCTCGACGTCTACACCAACAACAACTACGTTGTCCCTGACCCTACGAACGCGGCGCCCGCCGGTGTTCCCTACCTTGGCTGCTTCGTTGACAGCCCTGCCCGCGCGCTCCCCGAGCGTGTCATCTCCGACGACGGCATGACGGCGGCGAAGTGCGCCGCCAACTGCGCAGGCTACACGTACTTCGGAACGCAATGGAGCCGCGAGTGTTACTGCGGCAACACGGCGCCGACCGAGCAGGCCACCCAGTCCGAATGCAACATGCCGTGCTCCGGGAATGCGGCCGAGATGTGCGGCGCCGGTATGCGACTGAGCGTCTATGGACCTGTTGGCGCGGCGCCTACTAACCCGGCTACTGTCGGCGACTTCACCTACGACGGCTGCTACACTGACTCGGTCGCCCTGCGGGTACTCGCAGGCTATACCTTTACCAGCCCCGACATGACCCCCGCATCCTGCGCTGCGATCTGCGCCGAGTATGCTTACTTCGGCCTTGAGTATGGCAGTCAGTGCTTTGCGGCGTGGCCCTGGATCCCTCTGGCAACTATGTCCCGAGAAGGACTGCTCGATGAAGTGCAGCGGCGACGACTCGCTCATCTGCGGCGACGCGAACCGCCTTACAGTTTACAAGAAGGCAGCCTCAGGTGCGCCGTCCAATCCCAAGACTGTGGTGCCTTCACCTACCAGTCGTGCTGGACCGATGCCGTCGGTGCTCGCTCGCTCGCCGCAAAGAGCGAGGCGAGCAACGACATGACGGTCGACAGGTGTGCTGCCTTTTGCGATGGCTATGCCTTCCTTGGCGTTGAATACGCGACGGAATGCTTCTGCGGCAATGAGCTCGTGGGTGGCCAGTCAGCCGTCGAGGAGGATTGCAGCGAGCTCTGCGCCGGCAATCCTTCGCAGTGGTGCGGAGGCCCCAACCGCTTGAATCTCTACGCCATCAACCCGATTATTGCTACACTCTCTTCATCCACCACCACATCAGTTGCATCCACTTCTATCTCCTCCGACTCGACGGCCACCTCCTCGTCCGACATCCTATCAGCATCATCATCTCCTATCCCCGTCGACGTTCGAAGAGTCGACCATTACCTCTTCGGTCGCATCGAGCCCAGCCGCTCCGGACTTGACGACAACCTCGTCATCAGAGGCCCCATCATTATCGTCATCATCATCATCATCATTATCATCTACGGTCACTTCGTCTACGGCCGAGGAGTCGACCAAAAGCTCATCATCCAGCGACCCATCGTCGTCATCATCTCTTGTATCGTCCGCTACCGACTCCTCCTTGACCATCACTTCATCTTCGGGCCTCACGGACTCCCCTGCATCGACATCATCCCTTGTTTCGTCCTCCGATGCTGTCTTCCCAACCATCACTCACGCCCCGGAGCTAACGACAGTCACCAGCTGTCCACCAAGCTCAACTCTGGTGGGCGGCTCCCAGACAAGCTGCTTGGTGGTAATGCCACACATCTGCGAGTCGCTGGGTGGTACCAAAACAGGCCAATATACAGCTTTCCTGCCGCAGTGCACCTATTGGCTCGGAAGCCCACTTCCCACGAACATCGCTTCCTGCGTTCCAACCCGATTGGCATTCTCACCTCGGCGGCCTCAGTACTCTACAACTGCCTGAAGTCGTCGGCCATGTGCACCTACCGAGTGAGTGCACCACCGCCACCTACACCGTCGGTCAGGAACCTCCGTTTACCACAGTCACCACCACAACGGCACCCGCGCCCGTTTCCCCAACCGGGCTCTTCCAGAACGGCGGCTTCGAGTCCGGCGACACCACCGGCTGGGCCTTCACGAACCGCCTCTCGCCTTTCACGCCCGAGGGTGTGAGCTCGGCGCGGGCGCGCTCGGGTAAGTACGCCTTCCGCGCCGTCTTCCTCAACGAGAACGGCCACTACACCATCATGACGCAGACGGCGCCCGTCGAGCCCGGTGCCAACTACACCATATCCATGTGGGTCAGCCACGATAACCCGGCCAGCGACTGCACCGTCACGCTCACCGTCCGCCACTCGACATGTACAACACGGCATGCCCACAGTCGGTTTGAAGAACGTGCCTGCGGTGTGGCAGGAGCTTTCGTTCACCTACCAGTCCTGGTACGTTTCTCATCATCTCGGCTCACTATAATTGTAATGCCAAGTCCCCGGTGGGTTCCGACGCTGGAAAGAACACGATCTACATGGATGATTTCGTCTTGCGGAGGATAGATACATAGAGCCGATATTGGAGAGCACGTGGTCCGGGTTCCGTCGACGCAGAGATAGACCAGGTCATGGGCACATAGAATAGAGTAATCTGTACCTCCTCCGTATCAAGATGCTCCTTGCCGTCTTTGTGTTAGATCTTCCGTCTTTTACAATCTTACAGGGTTCCAGAGACAAATTCCCCTCCATGTTCGAATCAACCAGGTTTGGCAGACACTCCCATCAACCCCAAGACAGCAGTTCCCTTACACCCAACACCGACGGCATCAGAATCCAACGTATCACTCACCAGCTCATCACTCACCACCTCACCCTTTTCCCCCAACGTTCAAAGCCCTCCCAGCAAGCTCATTCACTTCACTTCACTTCTTCGCATCCTCCTTCATACCCGCCTGCACCCACGCCCGGGTCTGTTCCGCCGCCTTCCGAGCTCGGCCTCCGTCTTGTGCCTGTTCTCGAGCGCCTTGTGCGGCTTGGGCACATGTCTGCCCTTTTCGCAGCCGGGCGAGCGACGACCTTGTCGAGCCAGGCGTTGACGAGGGGGAACTCGTCGAGAGAGATGCCTGCCCAATCTGTACACACACACATACACAACGTTTTCAGCACGCTGTTTGCGTAGCAGTGAGGAGGAGGGTGGGGAAAGGGGACGAAACTTACACGACGACGCCACCCATCCCCAGCACGCGATGTCGGCGATAGTGCACTTGTCGCCGACCAGTAGCCGGACGTGGACTTGCTCAGCTGGGTCTCCATGACGCGGTAGAGCCGGCGTGTCTCGTTCTGGTAACGGTCGATGCCGTATTGGATTTTCTCGGGGCAGTATCCTTGCGGAGGGAAGGGGGCCGAGTGTTAGCGTGGAAGCGAAGGGTGGCCGGTTTGAACTTACTGACGAAGTGGTTTGCTTGGCTGCATCTCAAAAGTCAGTTTCTTTCACTCACGCCGCCCCCCCAGCCCCCCAGCCCCCCCCCCCAAAAAAAAAAAAAAAGCAACCAAGATGCTGCGCAGACTAAGTTACTCACCCTTGCATCGGCCCCAACCCGCCCATCTGCCAGAATAGCTAATACCCGCTGTCAGTTCAAGCTCCCAGTACCCAATTCCCATGGTACCAAGGAGAAGGAATACCCACCCAGTTGTTAACCTCCCAGTACTCCCTCGTACCCCGCGGATACGACACCTTGTGTCGGTGTCATACCTGTCGACCAGGTACTGCATGATGGAGCCGCTCTCAAACAGGCGGATCTGCTGGCCGTCGGTGAAGGTGTCGGTCAGGGCGGGGATGCGGCCGTTGGGTTGATCTCGAGGAACCAGGGCTCCTTCTGGTGTTCTTGCTCAGCTCGATGGCCGTCACCTGGAGGGTTGCGGTTAGTTTAAATCCCGGACAAGAAGTAGAGTAACCAAGTGTGTTGAGAGGGAAAAATAAATGGAGGCCGGAATGACGAGTAACCTTGTACGGCAGCCCCAGCTCCTCGAGCAGCATCGACACCTTAATGCCGTTTGGTGTGTCAGCCGTGTAGAGGTGGATGTCTGGCTTTGGTTCGGCCATCTTGTTGTCGTTGTTGCTGCTGCTGGGGTTGGTTGAGGTGTTGTTGGTTGTTGAGTGACTTGATGTCAAGTGTGACCCAAGGAGTACAACTCGTTGCATTGACTTTTTGACTCGTGAGACGATGGTCACTCCCAACACGGCTACCAGTCCTCACTCTCTTATACTTGTCAAGTGTGGTGAATGAGATGTAGTCTAGACATACATCATGTCGGGCTTATAAATCAGGCCGTTCCCGAGTCCCCTCACTTTCATGCAATGACTCCGCACAAAGAGGGGAAAGTTACATGGCAACCCACCATCGTTGACCACACACACTCTCTCTTCTTGTTAGCTCATTTGAGACCAGTATCAATCAAACTCCATACCACATTGAAGCCATTCGGATTCGAGATGACCCGACTCCACCAGTGATGCTATTCGGATACGAAATGACCTGACTCTACCAGTAATGCTATTCAAAATACCGACAAAACGAGTTGTCGAGGAATGGAATGTACATCTATGTTATGTACAGTGGTCTTTGTAAAGTGACAATTAAGTTTTACGATATTAACAGCCCGGAACTCCCATGAGTCGCATCGCTCCTTGTCATGGCTCGTCGAAACGTCACCGATCACCGACCCCCCCTCCCCCAAGAAAAACCCAACAAGGTATTGAATATTGCTCTTAGTTGATGGTGCACATCCGCCCGTCATTCCCAACAGTCCACTTCTCACTCCCAACCGCATTGCGGGCATAGAAGAAGTTATCGGGATCGTACTTGCGCTTGATGCACAGCAGCTGCTTGTAGTTGCTCCCGAAGAATGCCTCCTGGAAGCCGGGCTGCTGGAAGTCGGCCTCGTTCATGTAGGCGCCCGAGCCGGGGGTCACGGCCTCGATGGCGGGCATGATGTCGTACGTCATCAGGCGCTGGTTGTCGAGCATCTTGTCCCACTGGGCAGGGTCGAACGACCAGTCAGTCGTGAGCGTCGCGTGGATGAGCGGCTTGCGCCAGGCCGGGTTGACGGCGTTGGCCTTCTCCTTGCCGAAGGGAGAGACGTCGGTGCCGACGCCGATCCAGGTGACGCCCTTCTCGGCAATGTAGCGAGTAACGGCCGACATGCCTGTGGAGTTCTTCTGGAAGGCATCCAGGGGCACGAGGCGGCCGCCGTACTGGGCGATGCCAACCTTGATGTTGCCGACGGGGAGCGGGCCGAAGGCCTTGTCGTAGTGCTCGTAGTAGGTGGCCGCCTCGGTGTACGCGGCGGTGTGCTTGACGCCCATCTCATTGAGCTTGGCGATGAGGGGCGCCATCATGGTCTCGACCTCGGCGGCGGTCTTGTTGTAGGCGGTCAGGGGCGCGATCATGAAGAAGTTCGAGGTGAAGTAGTAGACGACCATGGCGCCGGCCTCGACCAGGCCGGGAAGGAGGCTGTGAAAGGCATCAATGGCGCCATAGAAGGTCTCGGTCGGGTTCTCGTTGGCGAAGAAGGACAGGGAAGCACCGCCCACGTGAACATCGGGGAAGCTCTTGACGGTCATGCTGACGACGACGCCATAGTTGCCAGGACCGCCACCAGACAGGGCCCAGTAGAGGTCGGTGTTCTGGGTGCGCGAAGCGGTGATGAGCTTGCCATCGGCCGTGACAACCTCGAACTCGAGCGTGTTGTCGGCGGACAGACCGAACGAGGTGCTCAGGGCGGAGTGGCCACCGCCCTGGGTATAGCCACCGGCAACACCGACGGTAGGGCACTCGCCACCGACAACAACCTGCTTCCTGTCCAGACCCGCCTGAAGAACCTCAAAGCCCTGGACGCCGGCACCAAGCTTGACGGCCTTGCCGGTGTAGTACTGGTCGCTCCAGTCCTTAAAAACGATGTTCTTGAGCTTGTGGGTCCACACCGAGAGGGCGCCGGCACCCGTGGAGCGACCAAGGTAGTCATGGCCGGTGTTGCGGATGACGAAGCGGATGTTGTGGCTCTTGGCGAACTGAATGGCGGCGGTAATGTCGGCGGCCGACTGGGCCTCGACGGCGTACCTCACATAGTTGCCCAGGGTGCAGGGCTTGGACTGCGCCGTGAACGGGTCGCAGCTCTGATTCGCAAAGAATGGGGCCATGACCGAGGCAGAGTCATCCATGCTATATGCCGAGTGGGCTTGTTAGTGATCAACACTGAGAGAGGGCCATCATGCCGTATTGCCAGCCCTCCGATCGTGCCGATCGGAATCAGGGTGCGGGGGCTCTGGGCTTCCCTGCTGGCTGTTGGGGCGAGGGACGGCATGTCTTACTGGGTCGCGGGGTTCTGCCACTCGTCCTGGAGAGTTTTGCATCTCACAGGGTCGTAGTTGGGGTTGTGGCAGGCCTCGGCGAGCGGCACCGTGGCGATCAGACGGCCGCCAACCGTCTGATTCAGCTTATTCCAGTCATTGGACGACGGCCAGCACCGATCACCCGGAAAGCACTTGCACTTGATGCGGCTCTGCGTCTCGGTCGAGGCAGCCGCGTCTTCGGCGAACACGCCAGCCGCGAGCAGCGTGGCGGCGGCTAGGAACGGGGCCTTCATGGTTGCAATGTCAAATGAGCGACGAAGGGCGAGGCTGTCGAAGGAAAAGAAACGAGCGGAAGGGAGAAGGGAGATGGACGAGATCTCCTACGGGAGAAGCATGGCGACGGCGCGAAAACCAATGCGGCCGAGACATTTACATAACAGACGTCAACGCTCCGCCGGCCTCCCCTCTTCAATTCGACAGTACAGCGGGCCTTGTCGACATTGATAGATTCCCGGGTTGTTGGTATTTTGGGGGGGGGGGGGGGCGCCGGTGGGGAGACGGGAGCCAAAGGGTTAGCAGCTCGTGGTGCTCCTGCAGACGGCCGTGGGGACGGTAGTTTACTTAGTATCGTCGTGGTTCCGGGGGGTCAACTGAGCAGGGACCATCTCGGCTGGGGTCCACCGGGGCAGCGTTGGGAGCGATCGGAAATGGCGCAGTCGAAGGACGACGAGTGACGACGGAATGGGGAGCAGCGAACAGGTCTTTGGACGATTAACAGCCAGACCCAAGATCTGATGCACCCAAGGAGATCTGCATCCCCGCACGTGGGAACGCGTCGTGGCCGGCAGCGCAAGAAGCAAAGCGACAATCCCTGATTGCGCTGCCAGGCTGTTGGGCTGGGACGGGACGGGATGGGACAATGTTTTTGTTCCTTCAAAATTTCGGCTGCCGAATCCCGCGCAAGCGATGTGGGGAAGGCTGCCGTTCGGGCGCAGCTCCGCCATCGCGAATGGACAGATGCGATTGGCGGATAGGACAGGCACAAGCGACTGGATCCTGGCCATCTCGGTACCAGCAAGACCGACAGCATGGAAAGATGAGAGAGCGCAGAAAAAGAAACAAGCCAGAAGATGTGGGAAGTCGAGTATTGGACCTGGACAAAGGGCTGCCGAATTCGTTGATGGTGTCAACAGCAAGTAACGTTAAAGTCAATGGGGCCAGCTCCCTCGACCATGCTTCGGTCCCTGCTTCGTTTTGCGCACTGTCCTTCCGGCAGTTCGGGTCAAGCACGACCGTGACATTGAGCTTCGCTGTCACCTTTTCCTCTTTCACACTCTGGACGTCAGTCCGAGATACCGATGCCGGGCCACATGACTGCCGTGCGACTGGAAGGCATGAAGCAGGATTCGTAGTGTAGATCATCGCTCTTGCCCTCCACCCCGACGCAACTGCCGGGTGGTGATCTTGGTCAGAAGCACTTGCCCAGCATACACACAGTACACGTACCCTCCGATCGGCCCCGAGATCCCAATCCAACATGGCAATTTTGAGGGCTGGGCTAATGCCGAATACGGAAAGCCCCCCTGATACCAAGGCTGCGCGATCTCGAGACAAAGACGTGGATCCCTGCTCTTAGGCGCCAGAGTGCCGCGGTGGAGGGAAAATGGTATGATCATGTCATCCCTCCATGTCGAGATGGTTGAATTTCCAAGCTACCTTTGACCACAAGGAAGCTCAGAGAAACGAAGGACGCAGTCCTTGCCGTGACCAGTAATATTATGGAGGAGGTACGAAGTATTGCTCGATCTCCCATTGAGATAAGCGACAATCGGGGAGAAGTGTTATCGTCAATGCGAAATATTTCAGCACACCCCTGTCCGGGCATCTCCGAGACAAAACAGCTCGCCAAGTACGAAAGACCAATGTCTGCTCAAAAATGACCTCACCTCTTGTTGTGACCCTAACTAAATACAGTCCAGCGGTCGCTCCTCTCGGTCTGACTTCCCAATGATAATCTCGACTCTCCAAAGCAGACCCAGCATAGCGACCAAAACGTGACTCTGTTTCCTCCACACACGTGTGGGCAGAGCACCGTAATATGGATCCAGAAACAAGAAACATCGCGGTTGACTGGGTGGATCGGCCGTTGCCAAGCGATGTTTGAGCAAAACGTTATCGATCCATCTTCCAGTGACGAGACGAGCGAGTTCCTGAGTGACGAGTGCAGAGAGCAGGGGCCCGAACAGAAAACACCGAGTTCCTGCCCTCTTTCCCAAGCATCTTCTCGCTGATCTCGACGGGACCACTTTCATGGTAACGCTTTGCGTTCGAATCGACAGCACGCTCTCTTGGGAACAGGGACACCGCAGAACTCCTACAGCTGTGCAAAAGCGCTGCCCGCCATACTCCAGAGGAATAGCTTCATGTCGACCCCATGTATTTCTCGTGGCCTCGGCTCCCAGTGACTTGGCAACATGGACTCCACGGAATCTGTCGCTTGGAAAGTCCCGTCAATCACCCCCATCCTCTCATCTTCGGCTTGCTCGTCAGCATCACAAAGACTGACTCGCGCATTCGAAGTTAAAGGAGCTTGCTTCATCCGATCATATGGTCGTTCTTCAGACGCAACGGGATCTTTTCCTGGATACAGCTGTCAATTGGAGGTCGGCAACCGCCCCCCCCCCTTTTTTTTTTACCCTCATCCCTACCCCTCACCCGAGGCGGACGCCGTGTACCTTCATCCGCACCAGTTACGGGCCGGACAGCTTTCCGCACTGCTGAGATGAGCCATATACTTCTTTGGGCCTTGCACGTCCGTGTGGCGTTAAAACAGAGCAGCCGGCTTTCCAGCTGGAGGCAATCCCTTGTCAGACTCCCTGGACCTCGCTGGGCCACTGTGATGTAACCGTCCCTGCATCTGCTTCAGGCCCCTGTCTCTTACCACAGCCAAGCACCCTTCTATCCGTAAATTGGAAGGTGCTCGCTTGTCCCGAGCTGCCATAACATCCACAACATCCCAGATCTGATGGCGCTATCTCGTCCATCAGCCCGGGCGAGCCCGAGCAAGCCGTGTGTGTTAGTCCCTCTCTTCTTCACCGGACCCAGCTCCGACCGCAGGTTTAGAGACCCACCACGCGGGATCTTGGTCCGCCTGGGTCAGCACAAAAAGTCGACGCCATATTATACGATCCGAACCCCCCCGGGTCACCCCCTTCCCCCCAGAGAGCCCCCCGTTTACCTCTCTCCTTCAGGAGCGCCAGCCAAAATGGGTTGGACATACAACACGGCAGACCCCGATGCTCCTACGACAGGGCCTCTGATCACGGGCGTTGCCATAGCCCTCACCTTCCTGTCGCTTGTCACCGTCTGTCTCCGGACCTACGTCCGCGGGTTCCTCATCCGGGCTTTTGGTGTTGGTATGTCGCCCCGGTTCTCGGGAGGGCGGGACAGTGTGGCTTATGACTGGACGAACAGACGACTGGCCATACTCGTAACATGGGTGAGTTGTGGTTGACAAGCAGCTTCAGTGCTGCTTTCATGGGGAACTTTTGTTCTGACAGATCCAGTTCTGTGCGGCTGGATTTGCTGTCATTACCATCATCCGTAAGAGGGCTCCGCCAGCCAAGTCTAAGTCTGGAGACTGACTATCCGTCTCGCAGAGACAAAAGGGGTCTCGGTCTGGAGCACATCGGCGACCTGCCTCTCGAGGATGTCTACAACTTTGGTCTGGTAAGCCTTACCCCGTATTTCATCGTTTTCACCACCGCAACAAGAGACTAACAGACACCACAGCTCCAATACATGGGCGCTCCATTGTCAGTCCCATCCATCCAGCCCCCCAAACAACGACTGGGAGGGGATAACCTCGGCTAACGACTCCCCCTCCAGCTACATCACCAGCATCCTCGGCTTCAAGCTGGCCCTGCTCACCTCCTACCTGCGCTTCGTTCCTATCGGCGCCTACCGCTACACCATCTTCGCTGTCATCGCCGCCTGCATCGCCTTCCACCTCTCCTTCCTGCTCGTGCAGGTCAACCTGTGCCAGCCGGCCCGGAAACAATGGGATCCGGCGATCACCTGGGGCAAGTGCCTGCCCGGCGTGCCGGTCTACACCTCCATGGCGTCGATCACGATTGTGTTTGACGTGATTGTGTACGTTTCCCTCCGCCCTCCCCTTCCTCTTGTCGTTGTGTATGCTAACAAACACCGCCCGCTTTTCCCCAGCATGCTCCTTCCCTTTCCAGTGCTCATCAAGTCGCGCATCCAAAACCGCAAAAAGATTGTCCTGCTCGGGCTGTTCGGCCTGGGCCTGTTCATCACCATCATCCAAATCATCCGCATCCAGACGGTCAAGCAGCTGGTCAACTACATCGACTCGGCCCCGCTCATCCTCTGGTCGACTGTCGAGAACAACCTGGGCATCATCGTCGCCAACGTGCCCACGCTCGCCCCGCTGGTCAAGTACTACAACGAGCGGACCTCGCGCGGCGGCGAGACGGGCGGCAGCCACTCGCGCCGTACGGGCGGGGGCAACGCCGCCGGCGCCGGGTACTACAACCATTCGCGCGGGGTGGGGAGCAGGTACGCGAGCCAGACGTGGAAGAGCAGTCGGACAAAGGGCATGCAGGAGCTGGGGAGCGGAGCGGACCACGCGAGTGATCATGCGACCGGCTGGGGAGTTTTGATACCGCTATTGAGGTTGGTGGTGGTGGCGGTGGGAGGGGGATAAAGGGGAATGGGAGCATGGATTCCATTTTGGATAGTTGTAGTACCAATGGAAGGGAGGAGAGGGAGAGGCCGACGGCGGCGGGGATTACGAAGAAGGTGGAGGTTGTCATCACGAGGCGTTGATACCTGGGGGTGTTTTTATGGTTGTATTTTGTTTGGGCTTGAAAGGGGTGGTAATGGTTAATTCTTGATACTACATCTTGATACTACAAGCGGTTGGCTGGTTTGGCAGAATTGGAAGACGGGTGTGGATGGGAGTTCAACGGCTTGGGTTCGGTTTGGCAACACGGCGTGTGTGCATTGGGGCAAAGGACATCAAAGAGAGGCTGCAGTGTTTAATACTTCGACCATTGAGGGCGCACGGCACATAAGTTTAATGGCAGTGAATAAGACGACAAGCCTGGCCCTTCATGCTCGGGCTGTCTTGATTTCAACTGGTGTTGCACCCTATAAAGCCACGAGGAACTCAATACCTCCTCAACCTTCAATGCTCAACGGATAGGTGAGATGCCCCAATGTACCAAACAGCCACAAAATATACCCAGTGCTCACTCACCCCTCGTGTAAATAAACAACACTACATGCTCCCCGTCGCCGAGACCCAAGATATGAAACCCAAAACCGAACGCCGGCTATGCCTACCTGGCCTGACTGCCATCCATCCAGACCGGTTTTGCTGCTTCACCCAAAATGTAAATGTACACCAATTAACGGCGATAACGATACACTACTAACTTACTCCCCCCTTCCTCCCCCTCAAAACCCCAAACCCCTTCCCTTTCTTTACTTAACTCTGGTTCAAGTTCTTCCTCTGGCGGCGGCGGCACGGGCCTCCCGTCATCGACTAATATGGTTTCCTCGATCTTCTTCCCCACATCCTCGCCATGCTCGACCCTCTTCCAGGTGGTGATACCGCCTCGTTCATGTCAAAGTCAAACACGCGGATCTTGCGGAGGAAGCCGCCGTATCCCGCGTAGCCGCCAAAACCGGCGCCGCCGGCGTGGCACATCCAGAGGGCGGGCTTGCCGTCTTCTGTCTGCGGGAGGGCGCAGTACTCGTTTACGTGGTCGCTGGAGGGAAAGCGTTAGTGCGCGTGTCAAGGCAAGGTAGCGAGAAGGGAGGAAATAAAACGTACTGCCCGCAACTAACAAGAACCACCCCTTCCTCAAGCATCGCGTCATAAAACCCAGAGTTATACTGCGGCGCGGTGCTCGGCTCACTCCAGTTGCCGACAAACGTCATGTTCTCCATGACGTACTCCGGTAGGGGGATGTGGATGAAGGCGACGTCCATGTGGTGGTGGGTGTACTCTTTGTGTTGTTTCTTGAGGCCCTGGGCGGTGGTGCGGAACCAGTCGATCTGGCTTTTCTTGATCCAATCGTAGCCCGGGTACTTGCGCTCGTTTGGCGAGTACGAGTGCGTGTCGAGCAGGTAGACCGTGATGGCCGAGTGGCCCGAGCTGCCGCGAGCCAGGATCTCGATGTAGTAGTTGCCCACGCCGTCGATGTGGGCGGGGCCGGCCTTGGAGAGGGAGTATGGAAGCGTCTCGATCAGCTCCATCTGCGCGGCGCGTGACATGGAGCCCTCGTCATCGTGGTTGCCAAAGATGGAGACGTAGGGGATCTTGTGCTTGATGAGCAGCTGGGCGTACTTGAAGATTGCCTATGCCATGTTAGCAACGTTGCTGTTTCACAGCCAAGGGAAGGGGCTGTCCTACCGTCTGCGCATCCGGTGCGGTATCGCCATTCACCTGGTCCCCGCTGAGCACTACCAGATTCGGTCTCTCCTCCTCCAGAATTCTGTTGACAAAATCCAGCGTCCTGGGATCCGCCTCGCACTTCCCGCCATTCCAATCCTCGGGCACCGCATCCCGGCAATGGCCCACTCCAGTACTCAGATGCAAATCGGCCAGCTGCACGATCTTGAACCTCCCGTTCTCCCCAATCCTCGGCACGGGCTTGGGGATCTCCTGCTCGGCGCCCCTCCGGATCGTGAGCTGCGCACACGGGATCTTCGTTCCGCCGTCCAGCAGCAGCGGCATCCCCGTGACCGCCCACCCAGGCCTCGCCTCGACCGCGTCGTCCCCAAACAGCACATCCACCGCCGTCACCGCGCGATTCGAGTCGCTCACGCCGCGCTTGTTACTCCTCTTGATCCACAACCCGCCCGGTCTGGCCTCCCACGCCTCCTGCTCCTTCTTCTCACCGCCCGGTCTCCTCGCATTTTTTCCCCCCTTGGCCTCCGCCAGCTGCGGGTTCAGCCTCCCCACGCTCACGTCAATGACCACCTTGTCCTCGGGCGTCAGGTCCTCCTCGCGCTTGCGCTGCACGTGCAGATAGGCGGTCGACAGCAGGCTCTTGCCGAGGTATAGGTCCTTGTCGATGCGATGCCAGAGGGCCGGGTCGAGGGCGCACGAGGAGAAGACGTTGATGGAGGAGCATTTTGTGAGCGTGATATCGGTGATGACAAAGCCGGCGTGGTGGGTCGGCAGGTAGCCATGGATTGCGTTGGGCAGCACGCGGAAGTTGCGGTCGAGGAAGAAGATGACGATGAAGGTGAAGAGGGCGGCGGTGGTGGTGTGCACTATCGTGCGGACCTGAGGGCGAAGTAGGGTTAAGTATAATGGATGAGCTGGGAGCGGCTCAGAGGGATACCTACAATGCGCCGCGTCATGATGGCGGAGTCGGGAAAGAAGCGGAATGTGTATGCGAGGGTCGAGGGCCCTTCTCTGTGTACAGGGGACTACCGGGCATCGACCTCCTGCCCCCTTTTCTTGCCGGCACGGTTGGACGCGAGCGTATGCGAGGGTGCTCTATACGGACGTCGTTTGGTGTCGCCTCGGGCCGTATCCGCGGTATCTAGCTGGGCTGAAAAGCAAAAGTCGTGGACGAAACAAGGCGCGCCCGATCGTCTCTGGTGAATAATGGGGGTAGTCGCAGGTCAATGCCCATCTTCGACCATGTCGCGGAAACTTGGCGAGGAGCTGCCTGCGCTTTTGCCAACAATCTGTGCCTAAGCCGTTCCTTCTGCGTGGCGGCCGAGGACCCTGGCCGCTGTAGTTGCGGAAGAGGGTGATGGCGTCTGTCGCCTGGAAGTGCTGAAGAAGTGTCGATGCCAGTCGATGCCGCTCCTGGATTCTGCAAGTTGCATCAGACAGGGGGTCTGGGCGAAAAGTGTGGCGGCCCTGTGCTCGCAGGCGGCCGGGGAATCGGATGGCCCCAAAGCGGCCGCCAATCTGCCAATCGGGGAAGCTGCCCCGCCAAGACCCAGCTATCCGAGCCCAGCCTGTCGGAGCATACCTGCACGGCACCCTGCTACCCGTCACGAAACGAACTCCCAGGAAATCACCATCAAGGGCACCACAGGATCTTGGGACCGTTTCAAAGGCTGCAATCACAGACGATGAGGAAGAAATTGTAAAAAAAAAAAAAAAAAAAAAAAAAAAAAAGACAAACCCGAAAACCGAGGAAGACAGAATCAACAGGAAGGAAAAAAAGAAAAGTCAAAGAGAGAGCCTGTCACAAATAGCCACCCGGTGCTAAGGGGTTTGTTTGAGTGCTCTGTGACACCTCCACCGGTCGCCAAATGGACCTCACTGGCGGCAAGAGTCTGACAGCAAGACATGGCATGTCAGACCCCCGACTGGAAGCAAGCC
This sequence comes from Achaetomiella virescens, assembly GCA_031001845.1. Classification (NCBI taxonomy): domain Eukaryota; kingdom Fungi; phylum Ascomycota; class Sordariomycetes; order Sordariales; family Chaetomiaceae; genus Achaetomiella; species Achaetomiella virescens. Next base: position 788,082 of record JARNGD010000001.1, read on the forward strand.
CAAGTTACACCAGCAGCAACCCTACCCACCTGCGGCATCCAAACCACCGGGAAGTCAACGACCGCCTGTGTGTCACAACGCTTGCTCCAGCCCGCCAGGAGCCGGGTTGAACTTCTCCGCGGCAGCACATTTGGACGTCAACATCTCGTGTCATTCATCACATCACTCATACTATGTACGTAACTTCATCCATCCATCCATCCATGCCTATCTCCCTTCCTGCCAGCTGGAAAAGGACCGATCCGGGTATCTCTCTGCCTCTCTCCCTCCCTCGCTCTCGCTCCGTTTGGATGCTTCCTCGCGAACACAACCCCACGAAGCCAAACAACCAGGGAAATACAGCACACAAACCCAACGCCATGCATCCTGGTTCCGCATCTCATAACGGCATCCAAAGCATCCAAACCCATCCTGAGAGAACCAAGCCCCCCCTGAAAACAACAAAAAGGTGCAAATCCAGCCCATCCAGCGGTTCCATGAATCATGTACCGTATTATATGTCCTCCGCAAGACGACCATTACCCGGCCACCCACCAATCCAGCTCGTTAGGTGGCGGGAAGAGAAAGAAAGTGAAGAAAAAAACAAAGATTAATAATGGGTCTATCCCGCTTCGTTCCTGTCGATTGTTGCGAGGAAAGAAAAGGTTGAAGTGAAGAGGACGAGACGGCTGCTGGCGCGGGCTGTCCTGTATTATACCGATGTGCTGCTGAAGAGAAGATGTAATTAGATGAGATGAGATACCCTCGGGCTTGCGCCCTCTTGGTCTTGGTGTAGAAATGTATGCATGTAAGAATGAATGAAGCAAGTCGTGTGGTTGGGTGTTGTTTGCACATCTGTTCTTTCTCCGTCATCTTTCCATGCCGTCACGCGTCGCTGAAAGTGTCGAAACCGAAAATCGAGAGGTCCGTCATTCGGAAAGAGAAAAGTCGCCAGGATGGTAGACGAATCACAGCCGCATCAGATACTTGCAACCCTCGCCCGGCCATCCGGACCCTCGCATGGCACACCATCAACTTCAAACTCGTCCCCCACTCCACACACTCCGCCAGCAGCGCCCTGTCGTGCCAAATACTCTGCCTCGACGACGGCCCAATGCCCGGTGCGACCGCGCTCTCGTAGCACCGGCTGTACCACCATCGCCCAACTTTCGCCACAGACTGTGCGATGCTCTCGTCTGCGACTGGCGACTCGTCGTTGATCATTTCTGGCAGGCTGCGCTCGTCCTTTTTCGGCTTGGGGAGCTTATTGACCTTATTACTGTCCTGGCCGACCACCGGGTTCCGCTTGCCATTGGCGCTGGCTTCGCTGCTTCCCGACGACCGGGCAATCGTGCTCGCAACAGGGACGCCGACGCGGCAGGTCTTGATGTCTTGGAACCCGCGCCTGCCAATCAGCCGGAGAATGAGATCTGACGTCGACGCGAGGCTGGTGTCAGGGGCACTGGCGTGGATGCGCTCCTTGAGACGGCGCACCGTGCGCCGGCAGCGGTTGCCCATGTTGTTGAGGTCGACGTCGAGAATTGACAGCTCGATGTAGCCGCCGGGTTTGAGCACGCGCCGCGCCTCCGAGATGATGTTGCGGTAGTGGCCCTCTGGGGCGGCCGCGGGAAGCGGAAGACCACGGCGGTGAAGCTCTGCGCGCCGAACGGGAACTTCGCTGTGTGGGCAAGGTACTGCACTTGGTGATGGTTTGGAGGACTGAGCGGGAAGGAGGATTCGTTGCGATGCTCTGCAGCGAGAGGGCGCGTGGTGAGAGTTGAAAAACGTAGCAGCTGGATAGGTCTCTGCGGCGTAAAAGGACCAGTCGTCGTTACCAAGGCCGTCAACCACAAGGATGGACGGGCGCTTGAGCGAGCCGACTTCGGAGACCAGCTCGTCCCGCACGGGACTGAAGAGAACATGGCCAAACGTAAGCCACTTGCTGACGGTCATCGAGCCGACCCTCAGGTTGACCTGGGCCAACGGCGAATTATCCTCCGACTCCTGACTGCTACCGCTGGCATCGGACCGCCGAGTCGCCTGAACCGAGGAGCAGCTGTTGCGTCGGGCCTGCGCCGGCTCCTCGGGCTGCTTAACCGCCCCAACGGTTTGAATCTGCTCATCCTGGCTGCACACCGAGTCGCGGACGACAACTGAGGGTTCCGGAGTTGGGTCGCAGTCAAGCATCCGCTTGACCTCCAGGGCGATGTCGGAACCACGGACACTCAGAGAAGCGTGATCCATTCCCGACCGCAGAGTTGCAACAAGGCTCGGCAGGGGAGGAGGGCTGAGTGTGGGCGACTCCAATGGCGGCGCAACCAGCTTCCCATCGGCCTTCGTAGATCCGTCCAGACGCAACGGCTTGGGCCACGATGGCCCCTCTGATGTCGAAAACCGCATCGTGTCTTCGCCAAGCAAGTCGTTGTACTCGTCCCAAATCTCGTCTTCAGCAAGCGGCGCGTTTGGTTCCGGGACGATGGCAGTGGCAGCTGCGTAGCTGAGAAGACCTCCAGAACTGCTGCAGGATGTTGTCGTAGTACACTGCGAGTTCTTTCGGGGAGAGAAGGAGAGAAATTCCTGTGTCGGCGGACTGGACACTGGCGGTGGGCAGTCTCGGCAGACCGTAGATCAAGGCTGAGAAGTTGGACTCGGTCGTCGGTAACGGCTCCTCGTCGGCGGGTTTCGGTGTCGACGGTTTCGGAGGACTTGGTCCCTTGGCCACCGACTCCTCGTCCTCAACTTCTTGTCTGACAGGAGGCAGTTGTACGCTAAGCCGATGGAACGGCCTCGAGAAGCTCTTGGGCGAGATATACTACCCGCTCTGGGCCTGACGACTTTGGGGATCCGACCAACCTGTGGCAGTCTGCTCGGGCGAGCCGGGGCTTGGGGCAGAGGTGATGCTTGAGTAATAGGTGGGTGTGCAGGTGCGGGCTCGGGTTTCGGTCCGATGGCCGAGGGAACAGACAAAGTAACAGGAGCCGTGGCGGCTCGCTGCGTACTGCGGCCCTCTGCGGCTCGACTTGTTGAGTTCTCGCTGGGCTTGGCGGGACCGGATGCTCTACCGCCGACGGTCTCTCGCTCTCTGCCGCGGACGGCCTCCTACTTTCCACCACTGAAGGCCTCCTGTTCTCAGGCTCCAACACCAAGTCCGGCTCAGGAGTCGAAATCGCGATGCCCCTTGCTTCACTAAGAATCTCCTCAAGATCTACGGGTTCGGCATCCTCGGACGAGTCCATCATGGCGTAAAACGCGACCGGCTTGGTCTGTACAACCTTGACCGTAGCGGCCACGGTTTGAGCCGTCTCCGTCTTCTTCTCAGCAACCGGCTGCTTGTGGGAGCGACCAAAGATATTCCATTTGTGGGAGACCGGGCTCGCCTCAGGAGCTTCTTTGGGCCGGGTGTCACCGCGGCGTCTGCCTCCTTGCTTGCCACGACTGGTGCGGCGGATGGATCAAACAATGAACCGTCGGACATGATGGAGGTATCCAAGCTGGTCACGGCGGGTGATACGGCTTGAGGCCGGGTGACGATAGGCTTGGGCAACCTGGGGGCTTCCTGCTCACCGGTCCCGGTCTCAAGTCGTTGCATGGATCTCCTGAGGGCCAGGGTAGGCTTCATCGTGAGGGCCTCGGTATCACTGCCCTCGGATGGCCGACGACTGCTCGACGAGGGTGTCCGCGCATGGCTTCGCGGGAACGGAGACGGCCACAGCGACTTGCGCGGCGGTTCATGGGTCGATGACAGCGAGACCTGTGAGCTGTTGCGGGACTCAATGCTGGGTCTCCTGAAAGCTGAGCTCTGGTTGCTCTCGGTCCGCGTCAGTTCTGAGCTCGTGTTCCGATTCTCCACAACCTCGCCGCCAGCAATGATGACCGGGGCCATCCTCTGCGCAAAGAACGGATCGTAGGTGCCCAGGCTCTCTTGCGAGGACATGGTCCCTGGAATCACACGAGTGTGTTACTTCTCCGTCTGGTGTGGCCTAAGCGTCCATATCCCTCATGCCCAGTCCCTGCTACCGGCCCTTTCCTCGTTGATTTCTCCTTCTTCTCCTGCTGAACCGGTTCAGGTACCGTCTTCGTTCGTCGTCCAAAAAGGGGAAACCGTGACTTGAAGGTTGATACGCTCGGGCTCGGTGTGCGGACAGGCCTTGCTGTTCCTGAAGTGCTCGTCGGTTCGGTAGGAATTGATGGCTTTGGAGCAGGAGTTCGCTCTCGAGCTGCCGGGCGTCGCGCCAAGTAACTTGGCCGATCCGGGGCGGACGATGAGAGGGCCGCGCGGCCGACCTGGCCCGGGGCCAGGAGACCGCTCTGGCGTCTCTCGGACAGTGAGGTTGAAGACAGGTTGCTCTGGACAACAGGGATGGGTTGGGTGGCCTGGAGGTCGACGGTTCCATCACGACTGGGCCGCACAGGCGGCACCGGCTTTGGAGACGCAGCGGGCTGCGTAGGCTGAACTGGCCTAGGCCGAGAATATGAGGGGATCTTCGGCGGTGGCGAGGTCGTGTCTGGTTGAGCCGCTTTGCGGGATGGTTTGGAAGGAGACACAAGTTCACCATCACCGCTCTCTTTGGGCTTTTGAGACGACTTTCGGGGCGGTGGGCTGGGCGCGCGCTTGCTTTTCTTCTCCTTCGCATTTCCGCCAGCACGGATAGTCGAGTTGGAGGATGACGAGGTGGACAACTCCCTGACAACTGCGAGGCCTTGGGGATCAGCGCTTACAGAGTTAACGTCATTCGAAATGCTTCCAGCTCTCCTACGGGTGACGGGAGGCCGGGTCAAGGACGGGTCGGCCTGCCGCATCCTGGATCCAGGCGGGGGTATCCGGATTGGGGCCACAAGGCCTGGAGATTGTGACGACATGGACGTGGGTGTAGTGTCCCGGCTGTATGGCCCCGGGCCTGGTGACTCCGACCACCTCGTGGACGGGCTGCCGCTGAATGCGCTGACCTGGCTGCTGATCCCAGAAAACAAGGGTGTGGGCGGAGGAAGGTCGTGGGTTGCGAGCCGAAAGGGGACATGCGAACTAGGGCTCTCAGACCGAGCAGGCGGCCTGTAGTCGCGATACCGATCCAGCTCGGGATAGATCGTCACCGTCTGGGCCTTAATCTTGGGGATTTCGATTTGCTGTGCAACACGGATCTCCATGGGACTCTGGGTCAGCTCGCGATCGAGATGAAGCGGGTCCAGCGGTGTCTGAGCCCGAGGGTTGGAGTCAGACGATGCTGTTCCAGTCGAGTCACTCCCGCTGTTGCCAGCATCCTGCGAGAGCCCTGAGCGTTTCCGCCGGAGCACCTTCCGGGGCTTCAAGCTGGGGCCCGGAAGCCTGCTCGAGGCCGGAGTGGATGAAGGTGGCCCATCTGTCTCCCCCACAACCAAGCCACTTGTGCTTTCAATGGAACTCCGAATCCGTGAGTGCTGAACAGATCGTGGCTGGTCTGGCTGGTTGTCGGATGGCCTGCGGTAGGAGGGAGCCTGCGGCAATCGGCTCGACACAGTCGGTTGCGGAATCGTCCTTGAGGGCTGTCGACTCGTTTCGGAACCCCGTCCGATATTCCACCCCGTGTTGATCTTGGCCTCATCCTTGAGTATCTCCGCAGCGGCCCGTGTGTCTCTCGGCCTAGTACTACCTGACCAGCCAAACGTCTGCGGTCCTGGCCTCCTAGAAGCCATTGTGTGTCGGGATGTTGTGGTTGAAGTCTGGATCCCTCAATCATAATAACCGTGACTCAAGAACCATCAGGGGTGATGTGAAGCGAACCACAGTGTTGCTATTGAGTAGGTCAGTATGAGGTCGGGTAAAGTGGCAATAGGTAATGGGGACAACCTCGAGCCGCGTGCTGCGGACAGCTCCGGGTCTGAGTGATTACCAGGCAGTCGGGAACTCGTTAGGGGAAAACCTCAGCGGCTACGTCTGGGCCTCTAACGTGATCCTGGCTGGGGCAAAAGGCGCAAGACGCCACGAGGTGAGATAATAGGCCGCCTTATTCAGCGACCTGGGTGGTCCAGCCGTGAAGAGAAGATCAACCACCCCACCTTGAATCAATGTGTGAAGGGGGTAGCGAGGCACGGCTCGAGTGAGCCGAGCAGTATTATCAGAAAACAAAAAGAGCAAGTATCCGGAGTAGGAGAGAGGATCCAAAAGTGACCAGTCTCCAGGACAACAATTCAGTTATCAACCAAAAACCCTGGCAGGCCAAGAGAGGGGTGGAGGGGGGGAAGCGGGAGGGTGTGTGGTCCAGGATCACACACGCGGGTGAAGGGGTGGGGGGTGCGGCAGGAATCGCTGGCGCCGTCGCGGGTCCCAGTCTGCTCGAATTTGACCTCCAAAGTCCCGTCGCTCAGGAGGGTTGAAGGAAGCGGGGACTCAGGAGCGAGAATTATCGTTGTGTAGCTGCGGTTGGCCAAATGGTAGACACAGCGAGGCGCAGGCGAGTTCGCCTCCTGACGGCGATATTAAGAAGCAGGAGAGATGTTGAAAGAGGGACTGGAGAGGAAGACCAGGGGGAGGCGATGGGGAGGTAGCAAGATATCAACGGGGCGGCGAGAAGATACATCGAGACCCTCTCGATGGGCCCATGGATGGATGACGGGGGCTTGAATATTCCAAGTACACTGGGATCGGATCTGAATTGCCAATTATCGGTCTGAGTGGCGTAGCCATCCTCACCCTGAGCCGGACTGCCCGCCAGAGAGACGACGTCGGCAAAGTCATGTGGGCTCCGTGCCAGAGACCATGGCAGGGGAGGCAGCTGGATTGGGCGGGAAGTTGCAGGTGGCAGATCGGACTGGCAGTCCAAAGATTGACACACCTCACTCATGGGAGACGCGATGCGGGAACGAGGGGATGGAAAGCCAAAGACGGAGCAGGGCGAGCAATGCATCGCAGTGCAGGAAGCCACGAATGGGTCGAGGCAGCCGCCGGCAGGAGGGTTGCAGAAAGACAAGCTCGCCTTGGTGGGTCCCAGGAGCAGGGCGAAGACAGGCCCCACTGAATAACGGGGTCCACCAAGCCTTCAGGTCTTTCCGCTTACCTGCAAGGGTGGCTTCCCCACGGCAACTTCACTGGACAGCGCTGGAGCTGCGCCGCCATGCGCGCAAGACAGCCCTGGACTCTGCATGAGAGCAGACCCTATGAGGGCGCAGAAGGCACATTTTGCCGTGCCATTGGGCAGCAGGCCCTCGATGCCCAGGGGGCGCGTTTGCTGGTTTGGGATTTCCGGACAGGAACTGAATCCAATGCCCGGAACAATCTCTCAGGTCGGAGCCCGTGAGTCTCACCCAGAGGTGCTGAGATTGAGGACATCGACAAACGACCAGAGGCTCGCTCTTAATGGCTTCAGGGCCTCTAATGACCAGTGTCGGGAGAGTGTACACAGTGGGGATGAGAGCCTTTTGAAGCGGACTGGTTGGAAATATTGCCGCCACCTCGTGCCGAGCTTGGGCGGCGCCAACGGGAGGAAACCGGCGCGAGTGGAGCGTCCGTAGATTGTCTCGGTTGCCCTAATTGCGGGCCCGGAACTCGGAAGGGCAAGCCATGGTTGCGCGTCTGTCTTGACCTCTTTCGCCCTGGAACTTCACACCAGCAATGAGAATGCCAACCAGCGCGAGAGGACGGTGTTTGCTGCTGAGAAAGTCCTGTGACTGTCTCAAGCCGGCAAGCTCTGCTTCAGCCAGCAGACGGTTGATCCCTGGTGGCGATCCTCCGTAGGCTGTGTCTCTTCGGGAAGGTCCTTTTAGGAACAGTGGAGATCGACGAGGTCGAGACTCGAGGCATGGCAGGACGCCACCGACAAAGGGCTCACCTTGTCGGGTTTGTGAAGCTGGCACAGAGTTGTCTTCGATGCTTCGGCGCTCTGTTTCCACCAGATGAGAACTGGTTAAAAGCCGGAGCACAAATCCCGGAAGTCGCCGTCCTTCTCCCCGGATACGAGCGAGTTCTTCCACCACGGAACACAAGATGATAGCTCGTCCGACCATCTTCTCCTCCTTTCGTCGTATAACCCACCCAACCGGCTGGATAATGCTGGTGATGGTGAACAGCCGCTGGGCTCCGCATCTTGATTTGTCGCCAGTACCAACCAGGTTGCCGCGCAGCAACTTTACTTGAAGCCCTCGTTTGTATTTTCTGATTGGCCAAAATACCAACATTAGTAGCCAATGAAAAGCGATTCTCGACTTGGGATGCGGAAAAGAACCCCTGATTTTTCCCCTTTCCATCCTGGATTCTGCAGCGTGCACACCCTCCACTATTCGTCACTGTCGATCGCCCTTTCGGACCAGACCATGAGCGCGGCAGCACACCCTCTGTTTGCAGTCGGCGCCATCCTGCAGATGGTTCGCATGTCTGGTGAGACATGCATGCATACAGCAAGATCAAAGACGATCCAAAGATGGTGCCCGGAGAGCTGAGGAGGACCTTGGCAAGCAAGGACAAGGCAGGAAGACGATATCGAGCCATGCCCTCCTGTGCAAGTGGGTTGATTGCGCCAACGATAACTCCGACAGGACCCTTCACCATGACGGTGGAACAAGCCGCCTGCAGGTCTCAGACGCTGCGGAGTAAAGAGAGACTCAACGTCCGCATGCAGATGTGTGTCGAGGAAGCTGAAAGGGATGAGTTGGCATTGCGTTTGGTCGCTGGGTGAGGCTCTCCAGCACGGCGCAAGGCGAATTCGACGGGTTAGTAGCGAGGCCAGGCAACATGCGAAACCGGATCGGCCAACGGTGAGGCACCGGGTGTCTTGGTTCATGGATTCCTGCAGGACCAACTTGTTGGGTCATCGAAGTGTGGCGATGCGCTGCCGAGGACCGGCCGTGGCCAACGAGATTTTCGCGTATCTGCACTCCGCCACAGCCATCCCCAGGTTTTCTGGGTCGGTCGCCGCCGAGAGATTGCTGAGGCTGGTGACGTGGCATAAGAGACTGCGTATAATCAATGGCTGCCTCTTGAAAATTTTGCCATGATGACGGAAACGCGCATTGACTTGCGCAGTGCTAGGGTCCTGCTTTTTTGGCGTTCCAACATCGACATGGTGAGCAATGGGAAGTTGTGGTTGTATTGGGCAAGTTGGAATCTTGCCGTGGTGGCTTGTACCGCAGGGCAACACCCTGGCCCACGTTCGTGCCCCGCACTCCCGCCGAGCTTAAGTCGGCAAGAACTTATCCCAGATGAGCAAGGGTCTTGCAACGCTCATTGGCGGGAGAAGCGACAGGCAGGATCTTTGGAGTCCTCCTTTCCATCCTGCACCAACAACCAACAAGGTGATTGCAAGAGGGTGTGAAGAAACCACCAATTCTTCATCGCCTGGATCGAACCGCGCCCAGTATCGCTTCTCATACCGAATGTGCGTTGCTGAGCTATTCGCTGGCGTCTCTCCTCGGAGCTGAACTCCAGAAAAATGGCCTTTCATCCTTCATCGTCCTGCTCTCACAGCCTCTTGACGACGTTCCAGCTCTCCTCGACGGAATCCTGCAGCCGTTTCGGCCGACCATCTCGGCCAGTCACGCACAATAGATGCGCCGTATCGCCATAGCCTACAGTACAACCAGCAGTCAACGAGACCCAGGTCATGTGCCATGCTACCGTTGGCCTGGGACCATGACTTGCTCCCAGCGTCTCCTCGGCTACAAACCTGCATTGACAACCCCATTTTATGCTCCGATGCGCCACGCGTCTCAGCCACTCCTTCGACCGACTCACACTCTGATCTGCAGGGCTCAGCCGTACAGGCTCTCCCACAGCATGCCGTTGATGGCCTGTCTGGATGATGGGATCCCTCACGTGGTCCCATTTGCTTTGACGTTGTTGAAGCCTCCCCTTCGCTCGTGACTTACTCCTGCCGCTTCTCGGCGACCTCCTCCGAAGCCATAACGCGACTTGGTCTTCAGTACCCGCATGTCTTGCTCCATAGGGTCCGACAACGGCCGTCTCTGGCTGGGCAAGTCGCAGGATGGCGGCCCGCGAAGAGTCCGGGGCCGGCAAGCAATGGTCATCTGGCACGGTCTCACCCGCTTACCCCTATCCCAGCAAGCCGCTGCCCCTCCTTTCCTCCCCGCGAATCAACGCCAGTTATCCATGTCTTGTCCTCTGCGCAGTCAGCAGTCGGCCGACGCCCCGTGCCGTTCGGAGCCACCGATACTCATAGACCATCCGCCCAGTATCAGGCCGTGTAAGACGGTGTAGCTGAGTTTCTTCCGGCACCATTCCTGGTGATCAACTTCGATGCCTTTGGGAAATCTTCTTCCTAACCTGGCCTAAGAAGAGGATGACAGACCCCAAGGAGGGTTCCAGATCCAGTGACCTCCGAAGCATGCGCCAAGGATTCGCGTGAGGGTGGGTGCGCCATGCTTCTGGCCTATAAGCGCTCCCAGGAGCCCATCCTCTTGCCTCACTGACGGGCGTGCCATGCAGAAACCCACCGCAAGTACGCGTCCTACTGGGCGACCCGTTACGCTACTGCCTGCCGATAGCTCACAACTTATTCGTTCTCTTCGCACCATCAGGAACCCTCGAAGCTGACCGGGAACACGAGTCATGCTTCCAATCCAACAGGACAAGTTAGTGTGTACTGTGGAAGCTGGGAACAGCGAATCCTACCAGTGTTTCCCCTTCGTCTTCTGTGGATGTCATTTAGCGTCCCTCTCCGAACACCAGGGCAATCTGCACCCTACATCTTACGGTCACCTCAGCTGCAAGCTTGACCATTCGTTCTTGTCGAGGTCAACTTGGGTTAGCGTAGCTGTGGTCCTCCTGCGAGTGATACGACGCGCAGGCGGCCATGCAATGCAGGTCGATCACAGGCATCATGCTCATGCCAGGATTAGCAACATCGATGGTGATGACATGTATGTTTCCTGTGCGGTTCATGAGAGCGTTCACATCTCGATGACAGGCACACCCTCTGTGCTGTGGATGGCATCCATTGAAACTCCGACGTTAGCTCTCGGACTTGCTTTGAACCGAAATTTGTCCTTGTGTCCGGGAGTTGTCGATTTCAGCCACCTGCGATGATGAGAAGGGAGGTGAAGAATCTGCTCCACGGCACCTGGAACCCTGTCCCGTTTGCCGACAGGATTGCTGATAGTCCTCTTGGGTTCGGTTGAGCTTCCTATTGACGATTAGCATAAGGCAACCGCCATGAAAACTTCAGCCTCTGCCCAGTAGAATCTCATCATTTTGCGACCCCGGGATAGACGCAAAAGGGATTGCCCTGCAGGGTTGATTAGTGTCTGCTGGATCAGTCGTTGCAGGGCATATGCCTCGAGAGACAGATTCGGACTGTTGGGATGAACCGAGTCCCTCTCGCTGAACATGGTTCTAGGCCACTTCGGTAGGTGACGTCCACACGATCACTTAGCCGCAGCAGCGTTGATTGGAAGACAGCTTGAGAACTACCACCCGAGCCATACTCTGATTTGCGGTCATGTCCCGCACTCCCAATCCGACTCATCGTCAACACCCAAGGACACAGAGCACAAATCACGAAGCAGCATCAGAAAACAGAGATGCAAGCAAGACAAACCCGAACGCCTTACTAGACACACTATCTGTTCCTATCTCCCAGACCAGCCGTTGATCCCGTGACATAAGAAAATAATGGAAAATTGTGAACCAGGTGAAGTGGTCGAGGCAAATGGGATATGGTATGGTTACAAGCTCCGGGGGCCGCAATCTCGGGGACCCGCGTCTTCATATTCCGTGCATCATTCATCTGCTCTTCAATACCCTCGGCAAAAAGGGCACCAGGTTGAAGTGGTTGACGAGGAAGCCACGAGAAGGTGACGAGCGAGATCGAGAGCAAAAAAATGGATCCGCTCAGCCATCCAAGGGAATAGGGAAGGAAATATGAGGCCGTAGCGGCGATCTCCTCCTTGTACGCACTTGACCCCGGGTCGAGCGAGGAATCCCAGCGATCAAACCAACAAAAAACCGTACCGGAGCAAGTAACCCCCACTCAAGAAGACGCCGCAGCGGCAAACCTCTTCGCCCTGGCCTCCATCTTCGCCTTCTCCGCCGGATCATCCGCGATCGTACGGGGCTTATTCCCGCCCTTCTGGCATTCCCACCATTCGCAGCCCTCCCACTAGTACCTTGCCTCCTGCCACCCTGCTGCTGACCCCTCCCACCCCTCTGCTGCTGCTGCTGCTGCTGCTGTTTCCCAGCGCCGCGGTTAGGCCTCTTCCCGCCCCTCCCACCATTCTCCTCGTCCTTGCCCTCGCCACCACCCTCGCCACGACCGCGCTTGCGGAGGGGCCTGTCGGGCAGCGCGCTGTCGAGCGCCGAAACCTGGTCGTTAGCCACGCCGAAGCGGGCGGCGCGCGCCGCCTTCTTGGCCTCCTCCGAGTTCTCATCCGTGGCGATGCCGAAGCGAGCGGCGCGCGCGGCGCGCTTCTCGGCTTCCGTCTTGGCATTGGTCGGCGGAAGGTTCTGGGTGAAGACGGGTTTGGCCGGCTCCAACTCTGCGGTGGTGGGCTTATCTTCGGCCGTCTTGCTTTCCTCGCCAATGTTAGTGGTGGTGGTCTCTGCGGGCGCGGCCTCGGCCGTCTTCTCCTCAGTAGCGGGAGCGGGAGCGGTCTCGGGGGCGGGTTTTGTCTCGGCTACGTCAGCGGACTTGGCTGTGGGTACGTCGTCGTCCTCGTAGTCAATTTCGTCTTCGGTGGCGGGCTTCTTGGAGTCTAAGTGGTGACAAGGTTAGCCGTTACGCTCCATGTGAAAGTCAGTCATATGACCAGCGAGGCGAGGCCAGTCGGGACGTCTCGCGCAGCGTCCAAAGCCAATTGAGTGAATCGCAGAAGCGCTAATTACACCAAACACGCCCTGCCGCTCCAAGCGGAGAGGTTGAGTGGATGCGATTGACAACGAAGGCACGGTTGTCGCGAGTGACGCATTCTGGAACAAGAAAGAGGGAGGAGACTTACCAGCCTGCGGCTTCGCAGCATCACCAGCCTTCTGATTGTCGTTCTCAGTGAGACGGCAATGAGATCAGCCTTGTTGCCCGTATGAGGGAGGCCGCGCTCGGTGAGCAGCTTCTTGAGCTCCGGGACCTTCATGGAGTTGTAGTCGGCCATGGCGAAGGCGGGTGCGCTGTCGCAGCGCGGAACGGTTGGGGAAATGGGAAATAAGAAAAAAAAAAAAAAATGGGCTCTGGCGCAACGTCGCAGTGGCCGACTAAGGAGAGAGCGACTCTGTTGGTGTCGAGTTTGATGATGTCTGCGATGTTAGGAGGTTGCGGCTGAAGGGTGGGTTCTTTATGTGCACACGAGGTCGCGAGAGGAAACGCGTTGTTGCATCACACAGCTTAGGTTCTGCTGACAGGGGTGTGCTTCCTATGGATCGCTTAGCTGAGTATTGTTCTAACGTGCGCATTCATGGTTTCATTTCGGACAGCCACCCGATATATGAATATCAACTCTCCGTTTCAACAATACCAACAATAGACAACAAGACAATAACTCCGTACTCAACAATGATACATACCAACACAGATCAATTTGACCACCAAACCTAATCCGCAAAAATCCTCAATAACCTTATCCACGCTCCCCGTCGCCAAAAGGCACCGAATCTGCACCTCACCCCCATTTCCCTTGTCCCCAGCCCCGAACCCCTCCGCACCGCCCTCCCCCGTCTTCTTGAGCGCGCCCCCGGCGCCCATCTCAGGCACGTAATAAACTGCCCGTGCGCATCCGCGAGAACTTTCACGCACTTCCCATCCAGACTCAGATCCCAGCACATCAGTGTCTTGTCGTCCGCCACGGAGACAGGTACCGGCCGCCCGGATGGAACACCACCGCGCTGACCCAGTTATCGTGCCCCGCCAGCGTCTTGAGGCACCGCCCCTGCGCGTCCCACAGCCTGATGGTCTTGTCGCGCGACCCCGTGGCCATGAACTCGGCGCGCTGGTCGCCGGCGGCGGTTTCTTCTGCCCGGCCATGGATGCGAGATGCGGATAGGAGGCGGGAGGGGCGAAGGCGCAGCAGCGGATGCCGTTTTCGTGGCCGGCCATGGTCAGTTTGAGGACTTCGTCCGGGTTGGTTGAAGAGAGATCCCAGAGGCGCACAGTCTGGTCGCTGCCGGCTGAGAGCAGGTAGCGCCCGTCCAGCGAGGGGGAGACGTCGCGCACCCAGCCGCTGTGGCCCTGTAGGGTGCGGAGCAGTAGCCGGTACTGATGTCCCAGAGCCGGAGGGATTTGTGTCGCCGCTGGCGCTGACGAGGAGGTCCGGAGCTGGATGAAGGGGAGGTGATGAAGCGGACGGCGCTGACGCTGTGGTCGTGGCCGGTCAGGGTGCGGGTGTTTTTGTACTCGTTGGCGGGGTCCCAGAGCTTGATGGTCGAGTCGGAGCTGCACGAGGCGAGCAGGATGGCGCCTTTGGGTCCGCCGTAGTCGACGTCGAGTACGGCGCGCGTGTGGCCTTTAAGGGTCCGCTCCAGTTCGCCCAGTTCCCAGTCCCAGATCTTGACGGTGTAGTCGTCGGAGCCGGAGGCCAAAGAGGAGAAGATAGGGTGAAACGTGATGCAGTTGATGGTAGCTTGGTGAGACTCGAGCGAGTGCCGAGGAGGTGACCTCGGAAGCCAGCTGGCAGGGTCCTGATTGCGCTTGGAGGGTGTTGCGTTGGCAAGCTCAGACTGCAACGCTGCGTTTCTGGCCTCAAGGTCCATTGCCTGAGAGCCGGTCAGAGCATCCTGGGCCGTGACAGCAACAGCACGAAGACATACCTTCTTCTGTAACCGAGCGCTCCGGTCCATTTCTTCTCGAGCAGGGTCTGGTATTTCGTCGTTGTCTCTGTCGTTAAGACATCTTCCCCCAGATTCAACTCTGCTCTGAGCGTAGCAGCGACCGTAGGCAGGTTATGCGCTGTCAGATATGCGATGATCGACTTGTGTCTATTGACAGTCTCAGTTCTGGTCAGGGGGCCAGAAGCCTCTTGGATCGATGCACCTACAGCTCATCGGCTTGCCGCGTTGTTAGTATGTTGCTACTCATTTTGAGATTGTCAAATCCTTTTCGGAGACTCAGTCTATCTCTCTGTAGCTAGCACCTCCTCGCACCAATGCTCGCTTGCATACCAATGCTGTGACCTTAGGATTGAAACCTCATCGGATCTCGGGCCATGCCTTTTGATTCATTGTTGGGCCGCAGCTTTGGGATGAATCCTTGGTCACCAGGGCAACCAATCAACGAGCGCAAAGTCCAGCCATGCATGAAGCGGGGAAGGAAGAGTGAGAGGAAGTCGTGTCGCCAGCACAGGCATTGTCCGGTGAGAGAAGGATGATGCATAAAAAAAGAGATCCAAGCAGATTCGCTATGCAACCTATTAAGTAACTCTATCGCCAGACATGGGTATAATATTGGGAGGCAAAAAAAAAAAAAAAATGAGAGATCAAACAGTGAAAACAATAGACATCCCGACACTCCAACTCTCGACCCTCGCTCCAGCATGCCCTCATCTTTCTGTAGATTCCCACCCAAGAAACACAACGCGAACACCCGCTTTGAAACTCGTTTTCATGACTATCCTCTCCTTTCCTCTTTTCCCATTGCCACATTATACCATCCATCAGAGCCACCTTGCCCGCTGTGGTACCCGCCAACCCCAGACCCCCCCCAGCGCCTTCTCGCCAACCTAACAAACTCCCAACCCCACTCCCACACCCTTCGCGACCTCTCTACCCCATCATAACCGCTACCTCCGCCGTCACCAACTTCATGATCCACTCCGCCTGCTGCAAGCTCTTACACTGGAAGCACCACTTGGTCACCTTGCCCGCTGTCGCCCCATTCCGGGGCGCAACCCCTACATTCCCCTCCTCATCCCTCAAGTTCTCCCACACACTGCACATCACCCCCTTATCCCCAGCATGCTGAAACACTTGCTCCCAGCACCGCATCCAACAGAATGAGCGGCCTATCCCCCGTCTTTTTCGTCGCGTGCGTGACTATGATTCGCTTTTCCAGACCGTGATAGAGGGTCAGCTCCTGCCTGACCCGGGAGGCGGTCGGCTGATGTGCAGGATGCAGTCGCCCTTGTCGAGCCACCGGTTGTTTTGCACGTTGAGGTGACAGCGGATCTCGAGCGGCTGGTCTGGCGAGAAGGGCTTGGCGAGGCCGTAGGACCAGCGGCTCATGCTTTGGCTGCCGGAGAGGGAGACGCTGCGGGGCGGCGTGGAGGAGCCGGAGCCGGAGCCGGAGCTGGAGGTATAAAGGCTGCTTGGGTGGCCACCGCCGCTGTGACCGGGGGCGGAGACGGGGCGTTGTCTGTCAAGGGTTGACTCGTCGATGTTGTACGAGGCGTTGTTGCCGCCGCCCATGAGGCGCCGCAGGAAGCTGCTGGCGGAGATGGTTGTGGAGACGCTGCCTTGGGACACGCTGGGGGGCGGGTCGATGCGCGGTAGCTGTTCTTGCGGCCGAAGAAGCTCCGGCGACGGCTGGAGGAATCACCCTCGGCGCTGCCTTCGGCGGCGATGGGTTGCATTTGCCCGAAGGAGCGGACGCGGGCTTCTTCACTGAGCTGGATGTACCGGGCGTTGTTGAGGCGGCTGAAGTGGACTGCCTCGTAGAGGTCCCTGGCTTCTGTCTGGGTGCTCGCACGAAAGCGGAACATGCTCGCCTCAATCTTCAACCGTGCCTCTGGAGACGCCGGGCTGCGCACCTCGAGGTCGAGAGCCGTGCTACGGCGGATCATGACCACGGGGGTAAGAATCAGCACGACGAGCGGCACGATGGTCCGGCGTCCTTGTTGCTATTGTCGACCTCTGACGTCCCCGATGACTGCAGCGGGTATGCTTGGCGGTCGAAGTTCTGCTCGTTGAGGTGGTGAACCTCCATGCAGCCGGGGTGCACCACGATGGACGCCGCTGGCCGTTGTTGACATCCTTCCAGATACCTTTCCTGTTTGACCAGTAGGAGACGGAGGCGACAAACCTCTGCGCCGGCTGCTCAGTCTTTGCGTTGTTTCCGCCAGAAACGGCGACTTGGGAAGCCGAGTTGGAGGGCGTAATGCTATTATCCGACACAACCGACTCGATTTGGGCAGGCTCGGGCTCTTTGATGCTGTAGCCCGGGATGGTGTCGGGCACCTCGTCTTCATCGAGCTCATCACTGGAGGATTGGGACGACTCGGACTCGTCGCTGCTGACCGAGCTCGCGCTGTCGGAGGAGACATCGGAAGGGTGATACTCATGTTTGAGGGGAGACGATCCCTTGCGCTCCAGGCGACCACGCGGGCCGACATTAACAGGAGGGCGAGCATGCTCGAATGCTTGGGGCCTAGTGTCCGATGGATTGGCGGAGGAGGCGCACCATCCTCACGGAAGGGTGTTGTGTTGGGTGGCGGCCTCACATCCTCGGAGCATCGTAAGACGAGTGCTCCATGAAGCGCGTGTTGCGGTCTCGGGGCTTGGGCGTAGCTCTCTTTGGTTGGCGTTCTGTCGGGAGAGCTGTTGGCGGCTGAGACCGGGGAGGAGTGCCCCCATACTGCGGTGTCTGATATTGTGTTGGTGTCTGGGGTCCCTCGCTGTCTGAAGACCCCGAGCCAGACGCGCTACGTCTGCGCTCACCGACCGGAATATCCTTGGTGCCCGACTTTGGCGACGTTGACTCCAGCACCATGCTGCTTGGCTCCTCCGCGTCGCAGGAGGCGTGGGGGTGTTTCCCAGAACGCGCAGCCAGTAATCAATCTGCTCGTCGTTATTTGTTAAGAGCGTGAGCAGCTCGTACCACTCGTTGCCATTGTGCGTGCCCCGAATCATCGCAACCAACGAGTCATCATCATCGCCCAAGCGGCGGAGATGTACTGCCTGGGCACTGGAGGGAACAGAAGCCATGATCTGGCCCCATTGCCAATCTCCCTAATGAGGATGTCTCCTTTGTCGCCAGGGAGCGAGGGGTTATCCCTGTAGATCAGCTCAACCTCGCACTCAAGCCGTTGGCCGCTGGAATGGTTTAGATCAAGAGAGAAGACGTCCAGGGCGGCGACTTGGCGCGTCCGGTTTTATGAGGACACGTCAAGTGGCAGAAGATTCCGAAGATCTCGGCAGCGGGTGGTGTCGGTGTTGTTTGCGTCCTCATCCATTATGCGAGCTTTCTCCTCCTGTGCCGCTTGCGAGCCTTCTCCTGGAGGGTCTCGAATACCGAGAGAAGGCGTTCAGATTCATGGCTCCCAGTAACCCCCACAGCCGCCTAGTTGATGTTAGCACAGCGCAGCTCAACGACAGGAGCGATAAACTGACCTTGAGGAACTTGACCATCCACTTGATTCTGATCAGCGGCCGCTTCATCAAGTACGCAACATCCACCCGCTCGCCATTCTCCCCCACCACATCACCGTCCTCGTTCAATGGAAGCGCATTCAATAACGAGTCATCATCATCAAACCGACCCTGCCTCGGCGCAAGGTTGATGATCAGCCCCTGAAAGCCCAGCCTCCACACATCCAGGTAGTGATCATAAATCGGCGCGACAGTCTCCAGCCAGAAGAGCAGATCATTAATATCCCCGAGCGGCACCCGACGGTGGAAGTCCCTCAGCTTCTCGAGCGCCATGCCCATGTTGACGACCGCCTTGGCCATCGCATCCGCCTTTGGATCCCTTGCCTCACCATTCGTAATATCCCTCAGCAGTACCGGAATAACACCGTCCACCAGAGCCTTCAACTCCCTCCCATAGAAATGCTCATCATCAGCAAACTCATCCAGCAGCTCATCAACCCGACCCCAGTGAGCTTTGCTCGGCCTGCGATGAAGGCTGCGGGACGACTTGATGCTCCTCGACCGGCTTGGCGGGACTAATTGACCGTTATCAGGGAGCGACAACACAGAAACCAGGTCCGAGTGCTTCGTAAGCCGGCGCTTGAGACCGGGCGGCTTCTTCTGGCTTCTCCGTCTCGTGGGCTCGGTGGATTTGGTGAAGGCTGTCGTCTGCGTAACCGTGGTCTGAGACACTTCGGAGAGTATCTCGGAGCCGACCGTGCTGCCGGATTCTTCTGACACGATCGTCGACAGCTCGTGCACACCGTTGGTTGGCGGGGGTCGCCGCCGGAGAGGACCTTGGCTGGAGAGGTCGGAGGACAGGGTTGAGTCGTAGGTTGAGGAGTAGTACGAGGAGTAGTCGGACTCGGTTGGGTTGGCAGGGGGCGCCGATCATCTGCTGCGGACTCCCAGTCATCGTCATCGTAATCGCTCCTGTCGTCGTCGGTCTCACAGCTGGGGTAGATAGTGGGCGGCAGCTTGTGGCCGCCAGACTCGCCGCGGAAGGCTTCCTTCAGAAGTTCTCGGAACGGCTTCCTGCCACTCGGCTTGGCCGGAGATGCGGCTACCCTAGTTGCACGTCTCCTTTTCAGACCGGTCGAAGGAGTGGCTGGCGACTTTGCCTTCTTCGGTGTCGCGTCAATGTCTTGGGCCCAGTACTCTCCTCGGATTCTGAATTCCTCGGTGCGGCAGCAACCCCTTCTTTGGGTCGGCTCTCCGGGGTTGGCTTTAATGATGTGCTCTTTTCCTTCTCCGGGGTTGCCTTTGGTGCTTCGGTGGAGGTTTTGACGAAGCCCGCTTTTCCCTCTCTGGCGCCGGCTTCGGCAGCTCGGGGGTCAGCTCCCTCTCCTTCACAGGCGCCTTGACCGGTGCCTTTGGTGTGATCTCCACGGGGCGGGTGGCTGTGAGGGTGATTCCACGAACGGATCCACCGTATCGTTGAGCCACGACTCTATGCTCTGCGGTTTATTGGCCACGACAGGACGTGGAGGCTCAGCCATCTCCTGAATGATGTCCTTCGCGTTCGTCATGACCTTCTTGAACACCTTCGGCATTGCCTTGAGACTCCCGGTCCGTTCAGTCTTCGGCCGCTTGGTACTGGTTCGCGCGTCGGGACCCAGGGGCAGCTCCAGCTCGCTGAAGGCCGAGTACCCAAATGGAATGTCCGCCAACGACTTGTTCCCCAAGACAGTTGGGGGAATCATCTCGGACTCGTCATCAGAAGCAGCTCGTGGAGGGACGTGCCCTGCTGTCTCACCCTCCGGGTGCCGATCTTCGTGAGGTTCCACGGTCCGCACAACTGGACTACGGCTGCGGCTTCGTCGCTTGGAGCGCCGGCGGGATGCCTTCCTCTTCGTAGGCGTCTCGACCTGACTTTCAACCTCCTCGATAACCTCAATCACATCATCTGGCGGCGGTGACCGAGCCCGTCTTGTGCTAGAAGTTCGGGCGCTCCTTTCCACGGATTTTGGTCTGGATGGAGGGCGGACGGGCGTTTCATCTGCGGGTGCCTCCTCGCTCGGACATCCTCTTATGTCATCACTCGGCACTGGGTCGTCGATTGGTCGGACTCGGATCCCATCGTCGGGCAGGTTGGTGTCGATCGGCCGAACCCGGATCCCATCATCTGGCGGTTCCTTCTTCCCGCTGGGTGTTATCCTCATGCCGTCGTCGTAGGACTTTGGTTTGCTTGGTTTCATAGGTTTGATTCGAATGCCATCGTCGGCTGGGAGTTTGGGAGTGGCCCCAGGATCGGATGCCACGACGCTCGGAGTGTCTTCCTCCACGGTGACCGTTGCTCCGATTTACTGTGGCGATACTTCTTTACTCGTGGCAGCTCAGGCGTCGGTATTTCCACCCTCTCGGCCCAGTCCCTGATCTTGCTTTGCACAGATGGGTTCTGCGCTGTTCTTTGCAGGAAATCCTTGGGGATCGGTACAGGGTTCCCTTCAACCTTCGGTTTCGATGGGATGTCTCGTGGCGGGCTCTTTCCCTTCTTGCGCTTCATCCAATTGTCGTCGCTAACGATCCTCTTCTTCGGAGCCTGTCTGGCCGCAGGCGGGGGTTTGGTGTCGATTTAGGAGCGGCAGGCTTTTCCTTTTCTGTCTCTTCGCCACCCCCTTCGCCCTGGTTCTCCTTATCCTCCGCCTTCTCGGCCTTGACCTTCCTCTTCTTTGGTTTTTGCCGCATCTTGATGCGCACACGGTCCTCCTCGGTCACGCTCTCGGGCGCAATGTGCGCGGCGACCTCGGTGGGCTCGCTCGCGACGTCCTCGGCATGTGGTACCCCTCCTCCCTGCTTCCTCATGGCTGCTGCGTTTGCCTTCTGCCATGCCTTAACCCGGTCTGCCACCCCATTCGGTTGCTGAAGTCGTCGCACCGCGGCGGCGCGCATCTCCCGGCGTAGTTCCTCCCGCACGTTGGCAGCATCGGCAGCCATGCTCTTCCGTCGCTGCTTCAGAGCCTCCCGCTGTGCCGCCAGGCGCGCTGGCGACGGTCTGCCGAGGAAGAAGTCGCTGAGCAGACTCGGCTCGGGTTTCTTCTTGTTGGATGCGCCATGGCCGGCGGCAGCGGGTGCGCTCTTGGGGGTCGCAGTCGCGTGGGCCGAAGGCCGCTTATTTGTCGGTGTCGTCGGATTGACATGTTTAGCCGTCGCGGTGCGCCGTGGTGTTTCGGGGTCGGCGGCTTGTGGTTCGTCTTGCTTCGCCGGAGACATGGTTCTAAGCCCCAGGATCGGAGCGTCTTCGGTTAGCATAACCTGCAATCCTCGAATTCAACAATGTCGCTTTGTAACATGACGTGTGAATCTCAAACTTTATTTGTTGATCGAGGAAGCATCCGTCCGTCAAGACCCCGGGCTGAGAGTGGAAGCGCCAATCGGGTGCTGCATGCCACTTGAAGCCGGGGCGACGTTTTGGGGCGAGAAATCAACAAACCATATCCAGGGTAACGGCACTCACCTACCCCGCTCACCGAGGTGAGCCACATTTGTTCCTAACGATCTGCAATCCAGACCGGATCTGCCAGCTCACCGGCGGGTTAGGGTAGCGCTGGCGGAAGCGAGGGATTGAAGCCGATCATGGGGAACTGTGGTGTCTTGGATTGACAGATTGAGGATGAAGTTGTGCAGAGAGACCGAGAGTGAGAAGGCTTGCGGAACTCAAAAACCTGATAAGGGTTGCAGCGTGGTCCACGGCTTGCTGCAGGAAGCTCCGCCGACAGCAAGCATCTCTGGGCTGTGCGACGGAACAAGACCCGAAGAAAGCTGTCAACGAGAAGGAACTCCAAAACCCGCGCCGCCTGGAACAGTCCAGGAAGGAGCTGTCGAACGCCGCCGAAGCTTCCTTCCTCGAATGCAGCGCCGCAAGGCAGAGCTCCTGCACACTGAGAGGGTCGCTGGTCCAAGGTAAACAAATTGAGGAAGGCGCCCCACCCTGCCGCACCTTCGCAGCGCCCTGCTTCCCCGGTCTGGAGCCCCACCACCAAGGAAGCTATGCACCTTAACCAATCAGGATCCGAGTTCATCCAGACATCTGAAGTGGTTGCAGCTGAAGGGAACTTGCGCCCACACCTCCCTCTTCGTCCAACCGTCAGCTGCGCAGGTCACCAGAAGCTGCCAGGTGCGCATCGGCGCAACCATCTCATTCTTCGCGCACAAGCATCAATCGAGCATTTTGCAGGTTGGGGTTGCAATTGCACATCTTGGAGATCATACAGTTTGCGAGCTTCTTCAGAGACTGCAATTCACGACTGACCGCCAGAGCATTTTGAAGCGTTCACCGCAACAGCTGCATCTCCGCCTTTGACAGCGTGGCCCTGACTGACATCATCCACTGGTCGGTGGAGTCGCCCGGCAGTCGCATCCGGGGCTCGGAACAGGGACCCACATGGGACCAGGGGATGGGTATAATTAAATGGCATCCAAGGATAACTTGACTGCGGAGGATCGATGGGATCTCCCGTGTTTTCATGAACACTTTGAATGCCTCCAAGTGCTTGATGTCACCTCAAGTAACAGTCATGGCAGACAAATTCTTGAGTAGCCCCATCCCTGACCCTGAGGAAATGACAGCCACGGGCCCATGCATGCAGCTGCATCCCGAACTTCCCGGACTTGTCTTCCGCCTTGGAGTGGAGACCGAAGAGGCTCTGCATACGGAGCCAGGGTCATAAATCAAGTTTGCAAACATCAGATCATTTGACAAGGAGAGTACGGCGCGAGATCCGAGTCGCCCATCTGTATTGTGTGTCATAAGGTTGCTTGCCAGCACAAAAGCCGAGTGCCTGTTGGAAACTTCAGCAAGAATGAAACACGTCAACCGTTAGTGACCCAGAATTGGTTCTAGAGTCACGCCATGGGAGGTTCGGAGTGTTCGTATAACTTGTAGGGCATCCACGAAGACAGGCTGCCACAGGACGAAAGAGGGCACGATCAAGACTTCGCTGAGGTCTCAGCTCCGTTTACCACACGGAAGCAGTTCGAATTCTGCAAGACCCCGCAACTACCCTCCCGTCCGTGATGCAAACAATTTGTGCCGTAAATGCTATTATTACTGATCAACAACACTCACCCAGGTATGAACTAGCACACAAGACAAAGGCCTAACCCAACGCCCAGTTATGCACCCAAGGCAAATGCAACACCCCTCCCAGCCCTTAAATACGCCAAACCTAATGCCCAACCTCCCCAGGTAAAACAAACCTCACCCTCTTCTCAGGCTTCGCAGCCGGGATATCTACAGCCTTTACCTTCCCATCCTCCACATATCCACTTCCCCCAATCTCACTCCCCTGACCATGCTTCATTTCCTCTCCCTCCTCCTCCTCCTCCTCCGCCTCCTCCTCAATCGACCACACATCGGGGCTCGGCTCGCGCCACGCATGCGGCGACAGGCGCGACGGCATAGTCCGCGACCGTCTCGTTCTGGCAACGCCGGAAGAGGCTGCTGCGACGGGCTTGGGGCCGAGGCGGGACGCTGCGCGGCCGCGGGGCGATGATGATGATGTTCGCGGCGGGACTAAGCCGTCCGCATCAAAGGCGTCGTGCTTCGGATGGGTTTTGAATTTCTCCTTCATCCTCCGGGGCAAGCTCAGCGGGTTGACGCCCAGCGGCGGCCACGAGTGATCCATGTAGTCGTACTCTTCGTGCTCCTCTGGCGTGCTGGACAGGTCGTACTCCAGGTCGGGCGTTCCGGGCGACTTTGGGGGTGTGGGCGGCCGGGGAGGCGGGCGGCCGAAGCCGCTGAGGTTGGACGGGCTGATGCTCCGCACGATCGGGGGCGGGTGCTTGGAGTCTTCGATGCCGGCGTCGAAGTCCATGTCGAAGTCCATGCCCTCGTCCTCGGGGTAGGAGGACGGGGCGGGTGTGAGAAAGTAGACGAGTGGATCCTCGTCCATTTTGGAGAGGTCGAGAGCTTCGATCTCGGCGTCGTCACGCTCGACGCTGGGTTGGAGGAGCATCTGGGCGGGAAGCCACGAGTCTCGTGGAGGTGATGATGGGGTGAAGACTTTGAGGGAGGCATGTAGTTGATTCCCAATCCGGCCCGGGATGGTTAGACAACGGAAGGAGATATTGGGCTTTTGTGCAGGAGACGCCGGCGGAGGGCGCCAACGAAGCACCGAGATTAAGGCCGTCCGGGAATGCAGGTAGTGGACGACCGGCCCGGCCTGGCCGGCTCAGGAAAATGCTGTCAGAAGCGAGCGTATGGGAGTTGTAAAGGCCCGTATGCCCTAATGCTGTGCAACTCGACAGCATGAAAAAGGGAAGAGAGGGAGAGCAAGTGGCCAGCTGAGAACGGGCATGCGGACCACATTTGTATTGAACTCAGCACCTCAGCCCGCACAGCTGCTCATGCCGCCTTCCCACCATCACTTGTTAAAGATGGGCTGGTGCGGTCACCATCTCGGCCAAGTCATCGGTCAACCAAGGTGACAAGTCTCAATTTTGGCGGGAAATTCAGGGTGTCCTCCTCCCCCTCGGTGACCCGTGTGGGGGGCAGTTAGGCCACGATGCTACGCCTCAGCGGCTTTGTGTGAGCGTTCCAAGGACAGGAATGCACATTGGACAGAAAGGGATATGACAGGGAGGTAGAGGGGGGTAATATGTTTGAAAATACTTGAAAAGGGATGAGGAATGTCAGGAATAAGCCGGGCAGGGCGGAGCTCGATTACGAGTCTCATGGAGTCCCAATCCGTGGATGCCCGCTCTGACTCGACGCGTGACAAGAACTCGGCAGGCTGAGCTGAGACGGGACATGGAATGGGAGCCCCCAATCTGACATCTGACTGTCCACTTCCCCATTAGGCAAAGGGGCACTTCCGATGAAGCCGGTGTGTGCGCTGAGACTCATCAATCTGAACTGGAGGAGCATCAGCAGGGTCAGGATACTGTTCGACCAGCGATCTCCATAGACGGCCCAGTCATGCTGCCTAAGAGGACGATAACTCACGGCGTACCTGCATGGTGTATCCGCCAAGTCGTATTAATGGCAGATGACCAGACTCACCAACCCACCCTTCTGGGAATGATTCACATTGCACATCGAGCAAAGGCAGAAGGATCGAGGAGATGCGGGAGCCCTGGCGAGTCGGGGCATTTCCCAGTCGATCTCGGCTTTCGGAATGCTTGAGAGAGAAGGAACAGCATCTCGCAGGCTGCACGACAAGGCAGCCGTCGAATGACCATCCACACCCAGCCGCGGGTCTGGCAAGATTGAGAGACTCACCCGGCGACCCGGCGCCTGTTGAGCGGCACAGTCAACCTCCGTCCTCTCAGTCCCCTCAGCTAAAAGCGGGGTGCACAATGCGGAAAATTGTCAGCCGCGGGGGTGAGTCGTCAGTCAGATGATGCTTCATTAAAGCTGGCAGTCACCGAGAACAGGCAGGCTTATCTTGGCAATGAGGGATCCATATTTATGACGTAGTACAAGAGACCCAACTGGAGGACTGCGCAGCTCTCGAGGTTTGGTTGGGAGAGGCATCTCTGTTTTCTCAACCTCCAGGACGAGGTGTATCTTTGACCATGTCTCTCAGCGACATTCGGTCCTTTACTCGTCGTCATTGTCGCGATACTTCAGCAAGGGAAGGCGCATCCCCCAGACCGCCTCGCCCGGCACTTCCACAGGAAGTGTTCCACCACGACTGGCCTTCCACAGAGCCTGGGCCTCACGGCACCACCGAAAATGCTCCAAGTATCCGTCAGGGAGTATACACGGTTTCGGAGATGGCGGATTCCGTAGCCCTCAAGGTCACCGTGCATCCAGCGGTCCTTTCCGGCAGAGATTTGGCATCCGTTGCAGCACAGGCCTCGTTGTACGCGTGGCGCCCTGGAGTGTAGATCCGCATACGGGAGTGCTGTTGCCGACAGGTAGCCGTGGAACCACGCTGATCTGGAGGCGTTACTCGGCTTTTTTGTGGTCAGCCAGGAGCGGTTTTCAACAATCGTCTCGACTAAACCATATCTCCCAGGAATGCTGCGAAGCACTGGGACGTTCTGGAGTCTTTTGTTGGTGATTGTGCGGGCCTGAAACTGCGAGCTCAGGGGCCCCCAAGCAAGCAAAGCAGCATCTCTGAATGCTAGAAGGAAAACGAAACCACCGAACTGGCCGCATAATGGACAGTTTTCGGTGCCCAAGGCGGCCAGGATATCGGTGAGGGTGAAGTGTTGATGCGATGGACGTCTTGTATAATGCGAGGACCGAGTCCATAGCGTATTCTGTCACCACTCGGTACTCCGGGAGCGTGGTCATCAGTTGCCGTGCCCGGCGGTTGGCCTGCCTGAACCGAAGCAGCGAGGCAACATCAAAGCAGCGAATGATTTGGCAGACGACTTCCACAGGCAACCGGTCGAGGAATCCCAGGCTCGCTGTCGGGGTCGACGGAAACGGCTCCCGTAACAAGGAACGGATAAGCGACGACGAGCGGGCACCAAAGGTGATGAGAGCAATGTCGAATCCTTGCGTGTGAAATGTCGCAACTCGGATGATGGCCTCTTTGTCTTCGGTCTCGCTGAGCGCATATGCTTCCTTGGAGCGCGCTTGCGCCGGGAGCAGCGCGCGCTCGTCCACCGGGCTGCGAAGGATTGCAATGTCCATTGACTGGATCATGGCAGATTCGAGTCGTCTGCGGTGCTGCTCAAGGAGACGGAGTTGCGCGTGCCAGTTCGGAGGCACACTGTCTGCGTTGGATCCTGGCCGGGCAACCTGGTCCAGTTGCTTGGCTCATGCATCTTGGCAGCGGGACGACCAAACTTTGGTGGTCGCCGACGGCTTTGCGATTCGCGTTGTTGCCGGAGGAACGAATGAGACTGACATCAGAGCGAGATCTGGAAAGGGATTATGGCGGGAGAAGAGTGTGGCTGCCTCGTTCCACCCAGGAACGTGTGACGATACCTGGATACGGGTACACAATACGCATGACTGTCAGCCGCTGCCAGCTGTCAACCTCAACGCACCGTCGTCATGGCTGCATGCCCACCCAAGCAATACCAATTCCCCCATCATGGATTTCACACAAGAACGCGAATTCTGGATTGGGTCGGTTATCACCCTCAGGTCCAACAATCATATCTTCCAGATTCAAGCACATTGACCAGGCAATAAGCCTGCGTGGCTCTCATCTCCGGCATCCCAGGTGCTCCCGAAGCAGACACGTCCCGTTCCTACACCTTCCGTGCGCGAGACAGCAGCTGAAGTACGACCCGGCCAAACATGTCCCTTCCGGACATATCTGGGTCTCTTCCATTGCGTCTTGTCACGCTCAACATCCGCTATGCTGCAAAACATTTGAGCGCGGCGGAAAAGCCATGGGCTGTGAGGTGTCCGAGGCTCTGCGCCCAGCTGAAGTTCATCGCCTGTGGCCAGGATTCGCCGTTCATCTGTCTCCAGGAGGCCCTGCACTCCCAGCTCACTGATATCCAGACACATCTTGGACCGTCATGGGGCCATATCGGTCACGGGCGTGAGGACGGCAGGGAGGCCGGAGAGTACTCGCCTATCTTCTTCCGAGTGGACCGATGGGAGTGCGTACGAAGCAGGACATTCTGGCTGTCGCCAACACCGGATGTGCCTTCCAAAGGCTGGGATGCCGCTCTAGAGAGGATTGTGACGATGGGATCTTTCCGTCACAGGGCAACTGGGACGGCGGTTGTTCTCATGAACACTCACCTCGACCACAGAGGAGAGGTTGCCCGCGAGGAGAGCGCCAGGCTCCTCCTGAAGCTTGCCAGGACCTGGCCTGAGCAATTTCCCTTGAGGCATTCCCTCCCGTATTCCTCGGTGGCGACTTCAACAGCACCCCGACAGGTCGAGCGTATAAGGTACTGGTCGAGCCGGGCTCAGGGATGAGCGATATCTCCGAGCTTGTGCCAAAAGACGGGAAGTACGGCAATCAAGATATCACCTACACCTCCTTTGGAGAGCCAAACGAGGAGCCGAAGCGGATCGATTTCCTCTTTGTTGGGAAGCCGGAACGGCTTCGTTTCTTGACTTTCAGTATCCTTTCTAATATCTTTGATGACAAGATCTTCCTGTCAGACCATCGACCTGTGGTTGCAGACATGGAGGTCCCGGTCCACGCCGCCATGTGAAGACTGGTTTTCTGGTTCCGCCCCTCCATTTCACCATGTGGACGCCATTCCTGATCCGGCCAGCATTCTACCTGCTAGGCATCGTTCCCATCCCGCGGCGAGACGATAGTTCACATCGCACCAAAAGCACAGCGGAGAATCAGGCAGCCGTCAAGGTTCCGGTGTGCTTGTATGACCCAGCTTGAGCCGCCTTCTGAAGGAGGATCTCAACGGTTGCCAGCATTCTCGGCACTTCAAGCGAGGGCAGAGGTCTTCTGATCACCACCCCCTCTGATCGCTCGCTCCCACGCCTTCCATGCGCCTCCTTAACCGGTTCGCCTACCTGCTACAGTGCAAACGGTTCAACAACGTTTGTGATATGCCACTTGACGCACGATATAGTGCCTTGCAGGGCGAGAGGCAGTACAAAACAAGCGGTGTGGATGGATGGGTGCGGAGCATGGAAGAGCCGCCTTGACCTCCCCCCGGCACGTGGGAGTACTCGTTCAACTCGAGAAGCCACTGAGGCGACTTATTGCCGGCTTTGTGCCACCCCCATACGGGAAGAAGACAAACAGACCGTTGAACATCAAGAGCCAGGAATCCGGGGCCGGGGCGGGCTGGTATTTGACCCTCTCGGCCCTCAGCGGCCCAGTCTGATGATACCCGGCTGGTAGCCATCGGCCGGCAGGGCTCGCCGATACCCCTGCTCCCCTTCGCCCGGGTTCAATGGCGATACTGTCACGGGATCGCGATATCTTGCAGAAGTCCTCCCGCGGCATTACACACGAGCGTCATTCCCTCCGGAGGAACCCCGCTACTGGGTTTAACTTTCGGAGGTCAATGCATTGTATGCAGCGCAACCACGCGAGACAACTGGACTGGTGTAGCCTCCCAGGAACCGCTTCCTCCGATATCAGCTTGACTCAGGTGCTCGTCGACTGGAATCTATTTTTCGAAGACTTGCGGAGAGTTCCGGTTGAATGGCGGACGCCGACCTGACCAGCGGCAGTGGATCGAGATGATGAGGCGCCATGATATGCATCCTTTTGCGCATTTGCGACGGCGATGGACATCCATTGCTGTGGCGACCTGTCCAATCGAGAAGGAGATTGCCTTACACAACGTTGTCGCCGAGGATACTGTGTACAGCTCTGCTGTTGGGGAGACGCTCCAATCTTCCAGTCAAGACCCCCCGTTAACGCCGAATTGGAGGGTATAAGCCAGGGGTCATTGGTCCTCGTCCGTCAACACAATACGCGGCGAGGCCAATGGGATGGCCACGGTGAAAGTGAACCCGAGAAACAAACTCGCGACATGCGACGCTGGTTTGGTCTTATCCTTTGGTTCGAGTCGGGAGATGTCAGCGCCCCGGAACGTTCGATCGAATATCACGGTCGTACCGCGAAATTTCCCGCATGAGATGATCTTCTGCCGGTGCTCCGGGTCACCGGGGAAACGAGCGGCAGGGCGACGCTGACGCCCCAATTGCTCAGAAAATCATCCTGCCAGCATCGCCGTTACTTATCGTCATGTTCTTCAACCGATGCTGGATGCCGAACAAAGGAATGACGACGTCAGCGGTTTGGGGATAGCGACCTCCCAAGCAACCGGTTGCAGTACGGCGACATCGAGATCCAAGACCGATGACTGCGTCGCGCAGCTTAGCTTAGTCTCGACTCCCACGGGCTGCTGCCCTATGAGGAGGCGTCCGGCAGGCTCTGGCTGCAGAAGTCTGCATTCCAGGCCCGACGGCTCCAATGAAGACCCTGAGCTTCTCCAGGTCTGGGCGGGGAATGGTGTGCTGGCGCGGTTCCTGCCTGCCGCTGCCTGCGACGGGGATGGGATGGTTCCTCTTGCGATCCGCAAGGCATCATTCGACCCCCATCTGATGGTCCGCGGCTGCGCTGGGGGATCCGTATTCTTGCCTCTTCTCGACTCTTCACTGCGATTCCACTCCTCCCACCACCCGGGCTTATCGACGCGAACCCTGGAGAAACTATTTCGCGCGTCTGCACGTTTGCTCAACAGCCGTTTGCATTCCTGTTTTCGAGGACAGACGGTCCCGTTGACGTCGTGCCTTGCGAATTGGTACCCAAGAGCGCCTGTCAGGCATTAAGACGGCGGAGCGAGGAGGGAGCAAGGTGGGAAAAGTACTGGCCAGTTAGTGGGTTCCCTTTCCTTTTGAGGACAGCCCAGCTCCCCCAATCCCGATTCAGCTTCGTTCGCCGTCCCTTGTCCTCCTTCTCCCGCCCTGCAAAGCTGTTCCCAGCCGTACCCCTATCAGGCCGGTGGCTCCACTGGGATACCTACCCGGTTGAGGCCTGAAGCAGATCTTACCACACAGCATCTCCCAAGTCACCGGATTGTGCAAGCGATTTCGCAAGCGGCCTGTTGCTCTGAGCCGCCACAGTACATAGGTACAAGGACGGTGCTCTGCAAGCGTCTCACTTGGTCGTCCTATGTCGACGCCCAGTGAGAAGGAGAGTAGCGATCAGGTCTCGTCTCCGTCGCGCCAGGCCCCGCTGTTCCATCCGCCTCGTCTGTCGCTTTGGGCTCCTGGGGCTTCCTGTGCAGCCCTGGTCGGTAGATCTCGAACTGTGCCCTTGGATCTGAGCAGGGTTACAGGGTTGGACAACTGAAGCGATGCCCATTCCAGACTTCCTTTTCGGCTTCGAACCCTCCACGGTTGCGAAGACCAACAAAGGCAAGCCAGAAGCCCCAAACCGCTTTGCAAGCAGCCAGCCGACTGCGTGCTGCGTGCATTGGATTACTGTGTATCGACAGCAAGCCCGTCACCTGCTTGAATGCAGCGAAGAGGTGGTGTTAGCTCATCACCAGGTCGGTTCCCGTCCGCGAGTATCCTGCTGCCATTGTTTCATTGTCAATACCTACTAACTAGCCGAAATCTCGCGCGTCTCCGTCTGTCTAGGTGGAAACCCCTCTTCTCCTTCTTCTGGATGACTCCATGCCAGCAAAACCCCTGTCCCCGTCCCGGACTGCCCACTGCGGTGGTTTTCAGTGCTTCCCCAGAACGGAGCCTTGCTCCAGGCCGAACCAAGCAGCGG
Source organism: Achaetomiella virescens (assembly GCA_031001845.1). NCBI lineage: Eukaryota > Fungi > Ascomycota > Sordariomycetes > Sordariales > Chaetomiaceae > Achaetomiella > Achaetomiella virescens. The sequence continues at coordinate 819,438 of JARNGD010000001.1, forward strand.
TCCCCTGCTGGTCGTGCCATCCCATCCCTCCACTCACGTTGCTTGCACCCCCCCGCAGTGGAATAAAACTCGTCACCTTCCCATTCCTTCACCTTTTTTTTGCTCCCTAGAGCCTGACATTTCATCCCAACTATTTCCGCGCGCCGCCATCCCATGGAATTCACGAACAGATGTCGACCCCTTCCCTGTCGCTGATCGCGATATTACTAGCGCCGGCGGCTTTCATCTGAGTGTTGGCACTTCGACAACCCATTGTCATCCCCGCGACTGCCCCCAAAGCGACAAGGCCATTCGACCGCTTTGAAATCGGATCACCATTCAACCGCTGCGCCTCGCCGGCACTGGCCGCCTCTTACTCGAGGCATCGTTGCGTCTCTCAACAATCTCCCGCTCGACCCTGAGCAGTCACACTACCATATCCGCGGGCCTGGGCTCGTACCGCCATGTCGAGGCGAGAAGGTCCAAACGTTGCGTCTGTCGAAGACGCTGACGAGAGCGGGAACATCATCGAGGAGACGGCCCGTTACGCCTCGTCAATAGCCCCAAGCAGTCCAGCGAAGGAACAACCAAACACCAGTCGAACGAGACGGGACAGGTCGAGGAGAGATTCTTCCTCGCCATTAACCACCGCCGTTCTCACCGACTCCGACACCACCACGGTACAGTCGCGGAAAGACTCACTGAAGAAGCCCAGCAAGGACCGCGAAAAGTCGCTTTCGAGCAGCAAAAAGGCGCTCATGGCCTCACGACCATCAGTAAAACATGCGAAGACCACGCCTACGAGCATACCAAGGAGAGATGAGGCATCCTACTATGGCGTCGACCCTACCATCACGTCGGCCACATCCCGTCCTCGGGCACCGAGACCGAATAGCTTCTTCGCAGCCCCGCCGCCTTCGAGGCCACCGCCGCAATCAAACGCGCGGTTCTACGCCGGTCAGCCACCAGGCCCTATACCCCCGTTTCCACCTCCGTCACCTTGGATAGGGCCAGGCCCAGGCCCCGGACCCATCCCAGGTCCTATGGCACCGCATCCTTTTGCCCCCCCGCCTTCACCTTTGGTTATGCACCACGGACCGCCTCCTCCTCACTCCGACTATTTCGCTGGTCCGCGTCCTCTCGAGCATCGCTTCGGACCCGGCACTGGTCGGCCAATGTCGGCGATGGGCGATCGGCCGCCCCGCGCGATTGAGTATGATTACGAAGAAGAGGCCCCGTTCTTGGAGAGGGCAATTGCGAGGAGGCCATCAACAACAACTCGCAAGGTATCTAAGCACGACGACGACAGGAGATCCATGCCGCCTCCACCACGCAGGCCTGCCTCTGCTCGCCCACCACCGACCAACACGCTCGCTTTTCGACCCCCGCCATCCACGCCGGCCAGGCGAGGGGCGGGTTACGACGATGATGATCTTGACCACCACCTTTTTTCAACGACCTCTCGCCGCACGGCGCGCCGCTCTCATCAAGCTTCGAGCCTTTCGGCCGAGCCCCTTCCAGCCACGGCCACGCTTCCGCGAGGACCTAGGCTACAGCATCCCCGACTACCATACCGAAGTCGCCAGCAAGAACCGGCGGCGCAACTCCTACTATGGCGGCCAGTCCGCCTCCTCAGGCAGCGCCTACGAGGACAGGCTGCGCCAAGCCGCCCGCTACCAGGACGACGTCACGGGTGGCCCTGGCATGCAACTCACCGCCGAGAGCCTGCGCCGCGCCGCCGGCCGCAGCGGCACCGCAGCCGCTCGACCCACTCCTCGGGCAGCCACGACGAGAGCGAGTACCGCCAGTCGGCGACCACCCGCACGACCCGCTCCACGGCGCCCAACGCCGTCGGCGCCGACGAGGACTTCACCATCCGCGTCAAGGGCGGCGCCGTGTTTAAGTTCGGCAACTCGGAGATGCAGTGCCAAGACGGCGCCGAGATCAACATCATCTCGCGCGGAGGTACCGCCGCCGCCGAGGTCCGCACCACCATCGGTGGGGAGAGCGACCGCGCGAGCAGCTACATGGACCCGCATGAGGATCGCCGGACAAGAGTGGATATACCCAATGCGCGGGCCAGGGCGCAGTCGAGGGCGAGGTCGAGAGCGAGGTCCTTTTCGAGGGCTCCGCCGCCGCAGTACGGGTCGTCGAAATATGATGCCATCGGGGTCGGCTCGCCGGGAAACCGAGTACGATGTGTACACGACGTATGGGAGCCCGCTGCCGCCGCCGCCTCCGCCGGAGTACCCCGTGTTGGGGGCGTCGTATGGGTCGTATCGGGATGGGTATTTCGGCGGACCGTGATGGAGCATCAGGCATGCAAAAGGTGGATAAGGCGAGGGACGGGGGAGTGGCGGGATGATGCACTGATTGGCCCAGGTTGGCGCAGCGATGAGTAATGAAGTCGACGAAAATGATGATGATGGATCGATGGATGGGGCCAGGGACCCGCCGATTGAGAGACGGGACGGATCAGATGAGTGATGATGATAATGACGACGCTTCGGTTGGGTAATTTGGACTTTGTAACGTGGCATCACGGCCGGCATTTTCTGTCTTCATCTTGTTGGTTGGGCTTTTTGGATATCTGAACCTGATCTGAGCGAGCGTTTGGCTTATCTGAACCTTTTTAACGGCGTTCAACTTTCACTTCTGTGTAGCTGTGCTTTGCTCTGTTCTGCTTCGCTTCGGGGGAACAACTCTGTTTGGTAGCTGCAGGCGGATTTTGTTTCTCCTTATACCACTCCGTTCTTCTTTTGCAACTACTTTGTTGTCTTCTGCTTGGATGGGATCGCCTCTCCGTGTACCCTATTCAAAACATGGCTGCCAGTGCTTCTTTTTTACTGCTTCGAAAAAGCCTTTCATGCTTCTGTTTTGAAGGTTGACGGACGAGACGAGACAAAAGTCGTACTACGTTTATACCCGTCCCCTTAAACACGGCTGGCATATTGGACAACTGCAAGTATCCTTTAATATCATCACACCACTTCCTAACTTGCTTTCTACCATCTTCACTGAGGAGTTCTGTCTGGTAGGCTGGGACAGTCGGACTCGGAAGACTTAGAACTGACAACACGTACCATCCATTCGACAAACACCCTTACACAGACATGACACCGGGCTGTGCCATGTGCACTGTCCCCCATTGTTGGAGCATCACTATTCATGGGGGTATTGGGTGAAATGGTCAAGAAATGATGGTAGAGGATCTGTTTCCGGCATGTGAGGTTCAACCCTCGTTCTGGGGTAGATTAGCCAAGGACCATGGTCATGCATGTCCTTGAGGGTGTAATGAGAGTTTCGCAAATGGGTGTTGGCTCTCGATATTTAGTCTTCTTCTTCCCGAGGCACCTACATCACTCTAGATGTGAACGGGAAATACCACCTCTGCCCACCTTAGGTAGTCATCCTTCAAATTCCAGGTGTCTGCATTCCACGAGCATACAACAAGTCCCACGATTGACAGGCACATCGTCGCTTGGTCAGGCCGCGTCATTCGTTAATCGTGATACATGATACAACCCCTGAGACGGTTATACCGAGGCCCGCTACTACAAGGATGTGCTGTAACTACACCGCTACAAGTCACCGCCTCCGCATCCCTTTACAGAGGATACCAACGCCATCCAGTATAGAGGTACATCCTACCTAATTCAACATCGACCTGCTGTGGATCCCGAGACATTTGGCCCCGCGAGAGATCTTGCAGCAACACAATGAATGCTGTTGAGCATGGCACCGGCATTACCCTTCGATCACAAGAAATAGCTGGCAGGAGGACGAAGCGGCAGGGCAAGCAGGAAGAGGGGAGGAGAGGCTCCATCAAATAACACGTGTAATGCATCCAGGGGTACCAGGAGCCTCAAATCAGGCGGGGTACGGAGCGTTGCAGCGCAGTGCATAGCAGGGCGAGGTGGCGACCCAGTTATTGACAGTGCTGTTGCAGCCAGGCTTGAGGAGAAGACGCCCTTGTTCAATTGAGGATCCTGGCCCTCAGCGACAGGGTTCCTCCGTTCAAATCCCCGTCTCGTTCCCTGCCCAGTTGGGCCCTTGCAGAAGAAGCCATCGGGGCGCGGCGTCTGTGGCGTTCATGCGCGCATCCAGCCTTGAGGCATGTTGGAGAAATGCGCTAAGGTAGCTGAGGCAACTGTGTCGCTTCAGGTGGGCAATTAATTTGCGATGTGCCGCGTCCGGCAGTGGAAAAGATCTAAGATAAGGAGGATGGCTTGAAGAAGGGTGAGAGCGGTCTGAGGCCTCGGAGCGGGGAGAAATGAGATATGCACTGTGACGGGTACTGTGTGGGGAAGGCGCCAGCTCACTGGTTAGAGGTGTGAGGTAGAATGCTTGGCGGTTGCTGTGACCTGATTGGCTCGAAATGGTTGCTGGGCGGTTGCTGGGTGATAGGGTGCCTTGTTTACCGACGTCATTTCTCCTGGAATGAACAGAAGACGCAGGAGGGGCAGCGGCAGGAACCAGGAAACACCCTCGCTTGAGTGGTTGACTGCGCAGCCTACAAGGCTGAATCAAATTTTGACTCAATGAGAGGCTGCCTGGTTTTGTTCTCTTCCAGCCTCTCGAGTCTCGACCATCCCCTTGACCCCCCTTGATCTCCCCAGCCTCCCGGTTTCTGGGTTAACCAACCGAAACCACAACACACTCCCTGCTCCGTCTCCCATCATCATTCCACCCGCCTGCATCTCCAAGCACAAGACTCACCTTGGTGGGAAGTGGTGTTGAGCACAGTCTTTCGATTTTCGTCCGTCAATTTGATCCTCGGCATCGTCAACACGCACAAAGGCTGCGTCGAGGACACTTCCGTTTCGCTTGGCTGGTTGACCAGCAACACCAGCCAAGTGTAAATCATCCGCCAACCTCACACCAACACCCTTGCAAGCATCACCATGGCGCCGGCAATCATCACCTCCTCCGCGGCCGGTCTGACGCTGCATCGCTTGGACGCTGGCAGCGCGCTCAATTCTCCTGGCCCGAGACCCGTCCGGCGAGCACAATGACCCAACAACAGGCGCAATCCGTCCCCAAGAGATCAACAACAATGCCGTGTTTGCCATCTTTGGTCTTCTTGGCGCCGCATTTGTCATTGTCGGCATCTGGTTCTTCTTCTGGGCCAAGAACGGCGGCTTCTACTTCAAGAAGGGCGACTGGGAGGACTACAAGTCGACAGTTCTCCGGCGCAAGGGTCCCAACGGCACCATCTACTCCGACGCAATCCTAGCACCGTCCTCGGCGGTGGCAGCATTTACAAGGACGTGGACGACCACACCACCACTACCGGCGACGACCTGACCACGGTCGTCAGCGCTACCACAGGCATTACGGGCATCACGGGCATCACGGGTGGGGTCTCCGACATCTCGGGCCGGGAAAAGCGGCGCAAGAAGCGCGAGCAAAAAGAGCGCGAGAAGGAGCGACGCCGCGAGGAGAAGGCCCGCGAGAAGGAAGAGCGCAAGAAGAAGTCGCGCCGCAAGGTCGACGCCGACGGCGTCATCGTCGACGAGGAAGCCGAGCAGGAAGCCAAGGAGCACCTGCGCAGCTACCGCCACGAAAAGCCCGCCCGCGTCGGCGGTATCAATCGCGAGGCTGACGGTTCCCAGTGGGACGGCTCGACTAACCCCAGCTGGTCCACCATGTCGCCCAGCCACGCGGCGCCCTCCTCCGTCGACTCTGGCAGCACCGTCACCGACGACCTCATGGGCAACCGCCAGCGCACGCCGACCAGCACGCCGACCAAGAAGGACAAAACGGGCGGCATCCGCAAGGTGTACTCGACCGCCGACAAGAACGCCATGCGCGAGAACGAGCGCATCCGCGCCGAGGCTCGCGCCTGCAGGAGAAGGGCCGGGCTGCGGCAGCTGCCGCCGCCTCTACCACAAACAGCAGCAGCAACCTCCGCCGCGACTTCAGCTTCATCCGCGGCGCCGACGAGACCATGGCCCTGCGCCGCATCGGGAGGCGCCCATCGAAGAGAGCGTAGCCTCGGGCCCGTCGTATGCCACAGAGGACTTCGCCGAGAAGTCGGCCCGCCTGAGTACCGCGCTCGCACTCGCTCCCGCTCACGCCGTCGCAGCGCTGCGCCGCCGTCCACGGCGCCCAGCGATCGAGGGTGCCCGGCAGCTGGGTGGAGAGCGAGGTCGGCAGTGCGAGCGACGTCGGGACCAAGGTGTACACGCACTCGCACCATATCCCTGTGGGAGGTGGGAGCTCGGTGTCGGGGGTGAGCTCGGTGACAGGGACGGGGAGCGAGTTGTCGTATGCGGAGGAGAAGAGGAAGAGAGGGCGGGGCGGGGGCAAGGAGGGCGAGGGAGTATAAGGAGGCTGAGGAGCGGGCGTGATGGTGGTAGCACGAGACGCGGAGAACGGGATGGCTGATGACAGAATGCAGGACGGAATGAGGCATGGTTGATGTGGATGGATGTGGCATGGGATGAAATGGAAGGGATTATGGGCGGGCGTTTTCTGGCAAGTGCCTCATGTTGTGTTTATGTCGGATATGGCCTCTATGTAGAGTACGATGAGCGGTGCGTCGGCAAGCGTGCTTCTGTTTAGGTATGAATTGCGTATCTGTCGTTTGTCTACTCTCTCTACCCCAGTGCCAAGTGACTGTGATGGCTGGATACGATGAAGGTCTGGTGCGGCCCCGCCGGTCTCATTATCCGGTCAGAAACCTCGAAACGATTCATGAACCCTCGACGTTTTCGTTCAACGGTCGTGTTACCGCAATCGGCGGGGTCGAGTTGGACCCTTACTAGTGCAGATCCACGACCGGGTCCGCCGGGGGGCTGTGACCAAGCTCCGGCCGGGCCGCCCGGAACAGACGGAGCCCTTGGATGACTTGACTTACTGAATGCTTTGCTCAAGCCAAGACTGGAGGAGAACGATAGTTCTCTTACGAGCTGCCATGTGCGTTCTTGCAGTCCATCCCTCGATAGCGAGACTCAACCTCGCTGTGTCATCCAGAGTTCCTTACAGTGCTCTCTCTTTCAGGAACCAGTTGTTGTAGGGTGTGATTCATGGCGAGGGTTCCGCGTGGTGGTGACGACAGCGGATCGCAACCGCTAACTTGTCTCACTGAATCTGCATCAACAAACCAAAAAGCCAGCTCCGAAGATGCTGCTGCTGTCGTCGTGGCTGGAGCTTATTACAGACAAGACTGGCTGAATCGTAGAATAATACTCGGTTCAGACAGAGAGACAGGCAGGGCCATCCGTGCGACCAGCTGAGATTCGAAACACTCCAATTTTATGGCCTGTGACGCTGCCATGGTGCCGCGTTTGAAACTCGTCAGCGCCCCCTCTTCCCCAGGGCAGCGTCGAAGCCCTGCCGCATTCAGGCTTCAGCTGGAGCTCCAGGTTTATGCATCCGGATTAGAGACCAAGCACAGGCGCTGACACACGCCAAATGCAAGCGGTCTCTCTTCGCCCGAGAAGAGCTGTTGCAATTCGAGACGCATAGGCAGGACGCTTCCTTTTTCGTTTTCTCTTCTATTTTCTCTTCTGTTTCTTTCTCTTTCTTTCTTTCTTTCTCTTTTCTCTTTTCTTTTTCTTTTTTCCTCTTTTTTTTTTTTCTTTTAAACACCTGAGCCTGACCTACCGAGAACCTTCATTGTCAGCCCAACTCGACAACTCGGGTCCCGTTGTTTCTAGCCGAGACTGAGAGCCACCCGATGTTGGCCAGGCCGAGTCCAGAGGGGGGCCAACAGATCCTCCAACCGTGCCATTAGCGTCATCTGCCACTGAGCCCAGATCCATCGTCTGCCAAGATCTCAGCGGCTCGTTCCCCGCCACCTGATAAAGGTCCATCCTGTCCGCACTATTCCTGTTATGGCTTGCTGATAGCCCGTCAACAGCCAGCATTCCTTGCGGCAAGGCCTGGGCATTGCATGGCCTGGACTCAGTGGGCTGGCGACCTGTTTCTAGGGGGCGGCCAAGCGGGATTCCATCTGACTCAGGCAATCCCAATCCCCAATCTCCAACATACACCCATCCATCTTTCTTCTTTCCTCCAACAACCCTGCGTTGCCCTTTGTACGACTAACTGCCCTTTTTCTCCATCAATTTATTTTTCCTTTCATCCTCGCTTCCTTTCATCGCACCCAACGAGCGGGCGGTGCCTTCCTTTCATCATCTTGCGACTTCCCTGCTTTCGTCATCGCCCTCTTGGCGGCGCATACCTCCCGCCAGCGTGACACACCGAACGACCCCGATCCCGCGCTGACGTCCATCCACCGACCACCTGCAGTGTCCCGCGAACGAGCAACGAACCACACACCCGGTTCATCCTTCTTGCACTGCACCCAACTATCCTCTCTGCGAGCACTGCATCTCGCCGCTTCGGTCCTTCCCAACCGTCGAATGGACGACGACCACCCCTGCGGCCAGACTCGTGGGAATCCTCGAGGGGCCAACGACGAACAAACACCGCAGCGCAGTGCGGAAATCACACGCCGTAGTAGTATAGTAGGAGGACATCTGGAAGCCTGTCTTGAGGCTCACCTGGCGGCCTCGCGATTCCTCGCTGCCGCGCGGCGGCCGGCACCCGACTGGTGCCTCGTATTTCGAATCCGAAACGGCGGCAAGACACTCCTGATCCGATCGTTTTATCTCCGCTTTCAAAATGGTCAACTACCAGCCCAGGCCTGAACGGCGTCTCATAGGCCTGCTGTCGTCCTTCGGGTCGGCAATCCTGATCCTGTGCATCTTCCTCGCCTTTACTTTTTCAGATACACAGCGTCTGGCCGGATCTTCCTCGATCGGATCGTCGGACCAGGCGAATACGATGACGAGCAGGCGTTTGCGCGTGAGGAGGCCGAGGCCCTCGAGATAATGGATGATCTGCAGAGGACCGAGTATTTGAGGGCTAAGGGTGTGTTGAACTAGCCCCTCTTGCTGTGAACGAATGCTGACTGTGCTGGACAGCTTTCATCGCTGCGAATCCTCCTGAGTCGGTGCAAACGATATCTCGTTATCACAATACCTCGCCATCCAGGAGAAGGGCGTGTCTGCCTGGAGTTTGAGCCGGAGCTCGAGATCGCCAACTGCTTTGTCGAGGCCCGGACCGAGATCGAGTTCTTCGACTCCGAGTGCACAGTCATGAGCAACCTGCCGGTTCCGAAGCAGAACGATGTTTACTACTGGGAGGCAAGATCTACGACAAGCCCGAGAGCTCTTTAATTCAGCATAGGCATGGCCACTAAGCCGTATCCATTGTTCAGGTTACCAGGTAGGCCATATCGCCCCGACTGACGCTGCAGAACCGCAGTAACACATCAGCAGGCTTCCACAAGTACTCGGTCGCCTACCTCTCAAACGGCACTCGTCGCTACAACCAGCCCTTTGCCGCGACCCCTATGGCCCTCACAATTGTGCAAGGCGACGTTTATCGGCGTCGGCTACCGCCCCCGGTCCGGTACCATCTTCTTCACACGGAACGGCAAGTGTTGGAGGACGTGGTCCACGGTTGAAAGTCGCAGAACTTCTTCCCCTCCATCGGCGCCAATGGGCCGTGCGTCATCCCACGTCAACTTTGGCCAGGCCGGCTTCGTCTTCATCGAGGCCAACGTGAAGATGTGGGGTCTCGCACCCATGACTGGCTCTCATCGCGCCACCACACCCTACGGCGTCGAAACCGACACCGTTCTCCTCGAGACAGGGAAAAGACGGCTTCACAAGCTCGCAAGCCCGCGGCCACCAGTACAGCCACTCGGCCAGCTCTACCGACAAGGCGCGAACGCGTCAAACCTCAACCACACCCGCTCGCGGTCAGGAAACTTCCGCGTCCTTTCGCCGACGAGCCCAGGCCCCCTCCGCAGCCCAACCGACATCTCTCTCGCCCACCTCGTCCCCACCGACGATAGCGCAGAAGCAAGCAGCAGCGCCGCTGCTCTGGTCCAGCCTGGCCCTACCCCCCATGACCAGCCAACAATTGTTGGAGTGATAGTCCCCAACGACGTGGATAACCGCCCACCGCCAGAGTACACCAGCCCCGAGCATTCCGACACCGAGGGGGACTCGGACAGCAGCAGGAGGAATAGCAGAGACGGCGGCGGCGAGACCGCACCGCTCATCCGTTTGACAAGGAGCCGCCAGACGTCGTCGGCTACGGTCAGGCCGAGAGGGAATAGTAATCGGTCTCCGCCGAGCCCGCCCATTCCGACGTATCAGGATGCGATTAGGCAGGGGGCAGGATCGGTTATGGGAAGGGAGAGAAGTGGTAGTGCGAGGAGTGGGACGCAGAGAGGGGGGAGGTAATCAGTGACTATAACTAGGGCGGATTTGGTGGTTCTCTTGCTGCGGTTATATGGAAATGGAATGGATTCTATACCCCCGGGCCGGCCGCGGATATGGCGGCTCGTTGTCCTGAGCAGCGAGATTCGTGGGGTTGCTCGGTTGAAGCAGGAAGGGAAGGCAAGTGAGAAGGAACGGAAGGGGTAAAGAATCGAACTGAGCTGAATGGATGTTGAAATGTCCAGCTAGGATGGGGATACGGCACCAAGCAGAGTGCAGTCACGCACTAGTGTATCAACTCGGCTTTCCTGTGGTTCTATGGTGGTGGGAGGATAAAGATCTTGCTTTAGCTTACTTCCTAGGACCTAGAAGAGTTTGCTTTCAATATTGGCTCTTTGGTGGTTGGAGGCAGCGGTGAATGGAGTTTACTCTGGCATGATGAAAGTACATAGCAGGGTCGGTGGGCTGGTTTTGGGACGGGATTGGAATTGGACTACAGCAGCATAGCGATGGGCAATGAGAAAGGATATACTAATCCAGATAATCATCCCTTTGCTGTTGGATCTTATATGCGTGAGTGGAACTCTGCCCTTTACCTTTGGGGGACTGTAACTGGATCGAAACAAGCCAGCAGCTTTCCCATGTCTGTGTCCTTTTTAGAATGGTATGGCAGGTTCCGGTCAGGACGGTCAGGACGGTCACCGAGTGGGTTGCTAAGTAGGCGGATCATATTCTGCCCAAGCTCTTTTCCCTAAGCAAGGAAGATGACGAGGCATGTCCAGTTTACCCTCGCATATGAATTCCAAGGAGAGGTGACCCTCATCTACCTATCTAGATCATGCCAGGACGTCCCTACCCTCCATGTCACTCACCTGTTCTTACACCCAGAGATACAGATGCGAGATAGACCTGCTCTTTTCTGGGAGCAGGACCGTAGTCATTAATTCATGCTAGCAACAACAACCTCCGTGACTAGCCCATATCCTCGCAGGAGATGAGGATTCCAGCCATGCGGAAAAAAAACCATACCTTCCCCGTCTAAGTACCTAACTATCTAACTATCTCTCAATTCTGAGCCCTACCCGCTCACAGTCGGGTCATTCATCTCACAGAACACACGCCAAGAGGGAGGGGCCTTCAACAGTCCTATTCTCGATGTATGCTGTCACCTAGAAATGGACTCGCAGGGTACAGTCCCAGCACCTTACTACTTGGCAACCCATTCCATCCCATGTTAAGTCTAAGTTGCTCAAGCATCTATCACACGAGAAGACCACACTCTTCCTCAGGTTAACTAACCAACTACATCGACCCTTAGTGGGTTTGAGCTGTTTTGACCTGTTAAACCAACACCTAACCCCCCTCCCCCCCGCCCGCACCCTTCCCCCTTGTTGCTCAATCTCTCTCTTTGCTTTCTTGTCCCCCCCTAGGTACCTGTTGAAGAAGATCCAGCCCCCGAGACGGCCAAGGGAACACAGGAAACTGGAGTGGCATAAGGTGGCAGCCTCCTCTCCCCACGCCTGCCCATTGAGCTTGGTATTTTGCGTGCCATCCTGGTCGTGCTATCACCCAAGGTAAAACCGCCTGACAAAGTGGACGGGAAACGGGGTTGGGGGGCTGGGGAGGGCACTGCTAGTGGGGGGCACTGCTAGTGGGGGGCACTGCTCGTGGGAGGCCGCTCCTCGGCGCTGCAGGTGGCCAAGTGACCACTGCAGAAGTGGGTGGGTTTGTTGAAAGATCTCTCAAGCCTCTCGTGTCAGCACCAACCACCAAGTCATCCACGACACCCTCTTACCATCACTCGATCTCTTGTCACATCTCGGAGTTAATAGGATGGCATACCTGGTCTCCCTCCCAAGACTTGCGCACAACGACCCTCGAGAGGAATAGGGTATGCATCATCACAAAACGTTTAGTTACCAAGCCGAATATTCAATGACTACATTGTTACTTGCTTCTGCCTTCTCTTACACAATTAGATTATCCCCAGCACAAGTAAGGGGCATCCCCAAGAGGGCCCCCCCTTTCGAGCGCTCCTCGTCCTCTTCCTTTCTCGCTTTCCCTTCCTTCCCAACTACATTGCAAAAAGACACAGAGGTGCTACAGGATACAACTTAAGACACAAATTACCATAAGCAACGCCGCCCAATGCAACCGGAAACACCAATTCCAACAATCCAACCATCCGCGTTTTTTGTCTCCCAAACCAGAGCAAAAAACACTCGGCCGGACATCCGTCAACGGCCTTTGTCCAGCTAAAACAATCCCAAAAAGATCCAAAACAAAAAACCATCCAAAAAGTGCAGTGCCAAACTGAGCCAACAAAACCAAGCCAAAAGAACCAAAACAACAGTCGCTATGCAGTTGGGTATCGTGATCCAAAATCCGTAAGGAGCGAATAAGTCTATGCCAGGCGATGAATTGCCTCATCATTTGGTACAAGAGTGTGTGTGTGTGTGTCGCCAAAGGAGTGTCTATCCCAGTTTGGGGTATAGGCTGATTAAAACCGCGTGTCCGATCCGAAACCGATCCGCCGAAGATGCGCTTGAGTCGAAAAAGGAAAGTCTATAGTTGAAATGCGTTTCGAGGTTGGACCAGCCGGGTTTTGTACCAAAAAGGAGCGTCGTAAGTTGGGTATCTTCGATGACAGTGCAAAGGAGTGTTGGACAAAGGAGCGTCGTTGCAAAATTAAATGCAGAAATTAGGTTTAGGTTGTATGTTCGTAGGTCGTCGCAGTCGTGAAAGGAGTGAAACACGCCACGATGATGGCGTGGAGATGCCGCTGTTGAGTCGACGTTGATGCGTGTGGTCGATAGAAGGAAGGTGGTGTACAATTGCGTCTGTGTTGAGGTGCAGAAAACAACAAGCAGCTCGGATGCTTGGCGAGAGAAAGATAGAGAAAGTCGTAAACGTCGTAACCGGAAGCACGAGGGAGATGGCGCTGTCACCCGCTCTTCTTCTTCCCCTTGCTCTTGGAACTTGGCGGTACGGAGGGCATAGTAGTAGAGCCGAGACGCCCTGCTCCTGAGCTGGAGTTTCAAGAGAGAGAAACTGGGAGCCGGGCGACTCGGGAACCAGAGACTGTTGGGAAGCCAGGAAGGGAGAAGGCGCAAAGGTCGGGTATTGAGTGGGCAGCCAAGAGTAGAGATCCTCAGGGGGCGGGTAGTCCGGGGTGGTGCTCAGATACGAAGGCCTGGTCGTCATGGTTAATCATGTTTGCCCTTGCGCAAGGCGGGTAGCAGCCCTTGGTGCGACCTGGGGATCAGGTCCACACAGTCTGGATTGGAGGAACGAACCCGACGCCATAAGTGTTAGCCGCCCAGCATAGGTGAGGTGGCCGTGTAACCGACGCCGTAGGAGCCGGTGTCTTCAGCGTCGCTGTAGACGAGTGGGGACGCGTCGCCGAAGTCCCCATAGGTGCTCGACGCAGGGCTGTACCCTCCATACGACGGGCTGGGGATGTTCAGGTAGTGCGGGTTGACATAGGGCGACGACAGCTGGAGCGGGCTGATGGCGCTGGCGGGGCCGGACTCCGGAATGACGGACAGGTCCTCGGTGCTGTAGCTGAAGGCCACGTTGTCCCGTACGGCAGGTACTCGGAGGACAAGTTGTTTGACAGCATGAGCGGCGAGCCATCATTCATGTAGAAGTTGGGCGTCTCGAACTGAGGAAACGACGGTGTGCGCACGGGCTGGACCCAGCCCATCCGAGAGCGGAACTCGTTGACCGTCTCGATGGGGAATTCCATGAGGTTGAGCGGGGTCTGGAGATCCCCTTCAAGGACACCCGAGTTGCGGATGGCATAGAGACGGCGAGCAATGTCCTCGACCGGGCCGATGGTCATGCTTCCGAAGTAGGCGGCGCCGATCTCGGGGAAGAGGCGTTCCATCAGCAGGGCGCCGTGTAGTAGTGAGCAATCACGACCAGGGCGCTCGGCGATGCACCGTTCCGCTGCAGGTACATGACAGGCAACCAGAAGAGCCAGGTGCGCAAGGGCTTGAGGCGATCAAACTGCTGGGCCACCGAGAGGGACGATGTGACCTTGCGGGAGCCCTTCATGAAGGTGATGAGCTGGAGACCGGCTTCGTATCTTCGCGGTTCTTCTTGAGGAAGGACTCGAGCTTCTGGAGCTGCTGCAGACGCTGGAAGGCCTGAAGATCGTCCTCACGAGGTTGGCTAGGCCTGTGGTCCGGAGTAGGAGACGGAGGGGCGGTTGGGAAGGTGCTGCTCTCGGCAATGAACTCGCCAAACTGGGACTCGTGCTTCCAGGGATCCATGGCCTCGATAACCTGTTTGTTTGTCCGCATTAGTGCCCGTTCCCGAGTTTTTGCTGCAATTCATGACACTTACAGATGAGGTGCCCTGCATGAGTTGGGTCCAGCTGCGCCTGCAGGCCGGTCAGTCCCCCCATCGCTGTGGCTCGGGTAGCTGCGTTTTATTGCTTACCAATCTGTGGCTTGCCATGAGAGGACAAGCGAGGCGGCGAGGATGGCGTCGGAAGTCTCCCGGGAGAAGGTGCTGATGGCTTCCTGGAGGCCCTTCAGGGCGACACCGCGGTGCTCGTACGCCATGTTGCCGACGGCTGGGCAGCCGGTCAGGTACGCGAGATGCATGGCGGAAAACGCCAGCAGCGCATGCAAGACATAACTGTGGGTCGCGCCGATCCTGATGATTCTGGAAAAAATCGTCAGTCCAAGCCCATTTCCGAATGTTTCAGTGTGAAACCTTACGTAGGGATCTGCCGGGTCCAGAGGGTGAAGTCGTTGGCATCAATTTCCTGCATCTGGTGGCTGATCGAAGCGACGTGGTGGATCAACCTCAGATCCTCGACCGTCAGGAGCTGAGGCGCCGGGGCGGGTAGATGCCCAGGCTGGGGAAAGGGAACATCCCAGTGCGGCGCCATTGGTCGATCGTGGCCTCGATTTCCGGCGTCCACATGAGGTCGGGTTTGTCGGGAGAGCCGGCCCTGTCCTCGGGGACCGGCACATCGTTGTACGGGCAGCGGATCTTGTGCTTAGTGCAGTTGCGGCTGCGTCATGTGAGCTCTCAAGCACTGGGGAGTGTGAATTTAAGATGGTCTTACCATGAGGAAAGTTCTCATCGCACCTGATATGCCGGCGCTTGCTGTCACAAGGGTTAGAAGAGGAGATCTCAACAAGCCCTGGGATGTCTCTGCCGTGAAAACCTACCAGGTGTCGCAACCTTGCGGGACTTGGTGTGGCTGAGACACTGTTAGCAGGGGATCTTAAACATACCAGATGCGAATCTAGAACTCACCTCCGACGAGGAGGACCACCACCGGGACCAGCCATTATTACGAATACGGGCAGAATAAGAGCAAACGAAAGAACTGGAACAGATTAGTAGCCGAGACATCGGGGGAATACTCGACACAAGTATACTCACAATGAAGTACACACACGACGTGCCCAAGGGGAGGCGGGATAGCGAACGTGGTGAGTTTGCGGGTGGGGAGGAGCGCACGAGGCGGGTCAGGCAGCCCACTCTCTTGATGAAAGACTGCAAGGCCCGGGCCGCAGATCGGTGCGCAGTAGATGCCGGAGTGAGAGAGGAGCGCGGTGTGACGATCCGGTTCTTGTTGTTATTGTTGTTGACGAGTGAGGCGGTCGGCCAAAGCGAGCAAGCCAACTCTTTCCTCCTTGATCAAGCCTCAAATTTCAACGTCTTCCGTCTCGATTTCCGAGCTCTTTCTTCGTTTCCTTCCCTCCGTTCCCTCACAGTAGCGATCGTGGAATACTTCTTTGCGTTCGAGAGAGATACAAAACGTTGAGCGAGAGTGCGGTTGGTAGCGAGTGGGCTAGGCCTTGCAGATAGGCATCTACTTCCCTGGTGTTGTCGGGATGGTGAGGTGGCAGATGGCAGTTATAAGTTCATCACTGAAAGGCGGGTGGGTGGAGCGAAAATGCGTGGATACCGAGACTTTTTTTCGCCGAGAGTGAGGTGGTGCGGGTTCTCGGTTCGAGATCTCTCCAAAACACAAAAAAAAAACACAGAAACAAGCGAATGACAGGAGCCAGCGAGGACTTCCTTGGGGTGAGTTGCGAAAAGCGAACGTGAGTGGTTGAGGTACAGCGACGGGGCTGAATCAGCGTTGATGATGTATCTGAGGATCGAGGGGAGAGGAGGACGGGGCTGTTGGGGGAGCTGGGCTGTTAAATAGCGGCACAAGCGCGCTGAGTGGTGGGATGCTGCCCGCCGGCACCAAGGCTCCAAGGGCTCCAAGGGCCCCATGGAAGGAGGGCATTGCCCCATCGGGAAAGCAGGGCGGCCAAGATTCGCCCATGTCGACCGCGCTTGACAACCATGTGCTGGCGCCCCCACAGCCAGAAGTTCCCGCCTCAGGCCCCAAAAGGGTTAGGCTGCCAGAGCATCCGTTAAATAAAACTGGAAGGGGCGATCTCGCGAGCAAGGGCGGTTTTGTGGGCTTGATGCGGCAGTCTGGGATGCCCGGACCCGGCACTGTCAGCGATGAGCCAGATTCTGGGACAAAGGGTCAGCCGCCGAACGGACGGGCCTGGCCTTGGGTCCCGATAGCTGGCGCGGAGAGTAAAGTACGGGAGGAAAAAGCCAGACGACAGTGGCACAAAGGCGTGTGGTGGCCCTAAAGTGGGAGCGAGCGGGGCAGGGACAGGGACAGAGAGAGCCTGGCTCTTACGCTGAGAGAAGATACAGAGATCGATGATGACCATCATGACGGGAACGATTCAAGCTGAGATAGCGTCAAGACAGTCCTGAGAGGCGGCAGTTGGTGGTCAGGCGCTGTGGTCCTTCTCTCTCGCCTCTCTCGCTGGTTCCCGTCAAACTATTCTGGGTCCGTGCAGGATCTGTACACAAACAACCATCGAGGTGCTGTGGAAGCCGCTCAGCAGACGCAGAGACGGCGGCGTACGGTGCTTCGGTGCTCTGCAGCGGCCTGAAATGCCAGTTCATGCGGACATTCTCCGGCATTCTGTACTGTGAGCAGCAGCTTCCCAGGGTCGACCAATGCGGTTGTCCTGCTGCGTTGTGCGGCCACCCCAAAGGGATCCCGTGGCAGCTGAGTCTTGCTGGCCACCGCCAATGTTCACAATGTTACGTTAACTCGGCCTGCCCAAAGGCGATTAGCGTGCCGGCCTACCTGGCACGACAGTCTTGGGCCGGCTGCTGACGGATTAATTGCAGCTGGCAATCCTCCGCATCACGTTAGCAAACTACACTCGCTTACACAACGAGTTACATGGGGCCATGAGCCTGTCTGAACGTACGCTGTCATCACTTAGAAAGATATTAGCTAGCCTCAGTTTTCCCCGGGTTTGCCTCAAGCGGGCGCTTCCTTCTCCACTGTCCCATCCGTTGGCTCACCGTGACAGTCAGACGAGGTGAGTCCTGTACTTTGGTACTGCATAGCGCCGCGGAAACAGACCGCGGTGCTTGCAAAGTGCGTGGATGCTAGCCCATCTGAGACTAGCACGCCGATTGGGGCGGAGCAAGCCAGGCGCTCTTCGAGATGCGTGATGGGTTGGGCCGCTGTGTGCTCACTGTTTTTCCAGCAGTGTGCTGGACGCTGGGCTTCACGCCGTGCAACTGGGGGCGCGGCGGTCGACTGATGCCCACGTGGCTCGGGGGATCCTCGAGCCAAGTCGAGCCATCTCGCCAGATGACAAGCCCCCATTGAGCCGGCCAGCCCGTCATCATCTTCCATTCCTCGACTTGTATCCGAGTCGGATGAGACGTTTGTCTTTGCGAATCCGTTTGTTCAACTTTCTCTTAGCAGGCGAGAGTGTCCTGTTTGTCTGTGGCTAATATTGAGCACCCAACTAGTTACCACCGAGTCTCACTCGGAGCCGCGCTGTCGATTCTCGATCTCCGACTCGACCCTGCCATGTTGGAGTCGAGCCTCGCGGTGACCATCGAGGCAAACATCACCTTCTCTCACCCTTCTATCTGGAGCTGCCTTCTTTGGAAAACCCCAGGACGATTGGTTCACAACAGGCTACCTCTGAGCACAGACAATATGTGGTGATGTTAGGGACATGGTGCGGAGTCTGTCGGCAGTGACTCAACGACCAATAAGGGCTTGCTCTGAGCAGTTGGAGTTCTGATATGCCAGAGGACGGCATCCACTCTGACGCTGGTTGACGTCGGTGATACTCGGTGTGGTCTTCCCCCGAGGCCAGGGTCTGCCTGCGAAGCTGAGGCAGGCTAAGTTCAGGGCTAGTCTGGGGACAAGGGCACTGCCACCATCTCCGACTGCCACTTTCGGAACTTTGGGAAGCCAAGACTGGCAATTATGTCATGGCTGAAGAAGCATAACTGGAGCTTTCCGAAGCCTTTCGAAGCATGGATGCCCGCGCCAAATCCGCTTCCACCTCGGTTGTCCCATTGTCCCAGATACGCGATGAGCTCTTTGTGGGCCCGGCTCTTTCAGCGGAGGAAGTCCCATCACAGCAGTTGCACAGGGTCACGCTCGGAGCGGAGTCCACCCTTGCCCGAAACGTCGCGTGGGATGGTGAAGCAGAAGTCAGTGCTCTCAATAAACGGAAGACAGAAATACTATGGTACACTAGGTACACAGAAAAGTGCAATGGAGGGATCCAGGAGACAACATTCGACAATCAACCCCAAGGAAACAAACTGCCTCCCGCGGTATCTCAGGGAGAGCCGTGGTGTGAAAAGCTTTTTTGCTTGGCGGTATCCGTCCATCTCCATCCGGACCATTGGACTGGTGCGAAACCCCGAGCAGAGATCAGCGCAGATGTGCTGCAAGATGCAGAACCCTTGCCGACCTTCTCCCACAGATCCTTGCATATCGACGGGCTGGTGGTGGTTCGGGGGTTTTTCTGGTAGATCGTGCCGCTGATTGGCCGATGCAACGGTTTTCTCGTGTCCATTTTTGGCCGCCCGCCTTGCCGTCTCAGGTCCCTGCACGCACACTGCATTTTCCCCTCATTCCCCCAAATTCTGAGCCCTCGCTAGCCTTCTCATCGAGTTTCCACTCTACCGCGTTGTTAGTTGTCTCGCTGAGTTCTATCGTGCCTTCGAATTCCCGAAAGTCGTGGACCATGCAATAAACGAGCCAACCCCCTATAACATCATTTCTTTAGGCATCATGGCATTTTCGCTGCTTGGGTCAGGGAAACGAGTGGAGGCAGTGCCCATCGTCTGAACTGCCATCTCCACTTCCTGATGGGACCAGCAACCTTCACCGCTCTCTTCTGCCCAATTCTGCCAGCTTTGTTGAATCGCTTCGTCGCTTAATCTTCGGACGGCCAGGGACCTCGGGCTCCTGGGCCGCTGTGCCGCAGCCAGCCTTACTTCGCTGCCGGGATTCGTGACTATGGATGCAGAACTTGGGAAGGGTAGTTCCCGAAGACGAAAACCACCAGACTCGGACTCATTCATAAACGCGGACAAACGGGCGACTCTGCCCCCCAAACTTGATCCCACTGGTGCTCCGCAGTCATGCGAAGTCGGTGCCAGCAGGAGGCACCCCATCGAACCCATCCCGCCGCCCGCGGGCGGTGACAGAACCCACGGCTTGTCCGCTTCAGGAATAGCGCGCTTCTATTCTTGCACTTAACCTTCAAGCGATTTTCGCATTTGGGCTTCTTTCCGGCAGTTCCTCCACTCTGACGTCGCTTGCCACATTTGGCCGGGTTTAACGAGACGATGCGCTGCCGGGCCAATCAAAACGCCTAACAGAACAAAGGCCACTTATTGTGGACTCGCAGAGCAGCACCCGGGACAACTATGCGATACCACGTTCCACACTCTCGTGGCTGTTCCAGAGTCTTCGGCCCCACTCTATTCAAGCGGCGCGACTGCCGATCCAAAACCCTTCTCGGTTGAACCCGCGATTTTTCGTGGCTTTGCTGCTGGCCGAACCAGAACACGGGTCATGATAGTTCTGCGGGCATGACCGCTGAGTAAGGGACCGAGGCGGTCAATCACCGCGGGGATGGAGACGGCTCTGTTGTTGGGAGTCTTGGGATGGCGACCAGAGGGTGTGCTTCCAGGCAGCAGGAAAAGCGGCTTCGTCGGGAATCGGCACAAGCCCACCTCCATCGACACCCGCCGCCGAGAGACAAGGAAAACAAGCGCAAACACACAATTCTTCGCCAATCGCGGAGCGCCATCGAGGCTCCGATCAAGACCGTTTCTCGGCGCGCATGGAAGCCCCGCCCTTGATTGCTTCATGAAGCAGAGTCGTCGACGACACTGCGCGCCAGGTCTGCGGGCCATGAGCACCTGAATGGTAGCGGGTCTGCTCCATGGCCAGAGCGAGGCGATTCCCCATCATGTTACCTCTTCAAAATGATGTTATCCTCTCCGTCGAACTCGTTGCCTTTTTCGTTCTCGCTCTCCTGCCATCCCCTTCGATCTGCATGCTCCCGTCTTCCACAGCCAAATCCGATCAGATGGAATCGCAGCCGTGTCTCCTTGGACGGCCAGCGCAGCTGCCACAAAGCCCGGATGAGGAACCTTTTGCCTGAGGCGGTGAGTCTTCCTTCAGGGACGTGCCGGATACAGAAACAACGAATTGCGTCTGCAACCATGGCCTGCAGGGCGCTGTTGAAGGAGAGCAGAGACCGTCGCGGACAACGCGTCAACACAAGTCAGGGAGTCGGGATGCTCGAGTCAGCAAGAGAGCTTTACAATAGGTCAGCGAATGATGCTTGTGACACAATGGTCGAATTTGTCTGGCCACCATCATCCCAAGGCTCTGTTCAAGACGCGGCCTGTCCTGTTGGTCCAACACAAGCAAGGGGGAAATGGCATCAAAAGCAACCGCTACCCTGATTTTGAACTGCCACCGCCCAGCCTCGCTCACGGGAAGGTTGAGGGGAACGTCAACTGTATCACAAAACCACCGCAATGTAAATACCCGTCGAAAAACCCAGTCTGGCATATCACCCGCCTCGCGTTCGGTCAACGGCAGAGAACCTCCGGGCCCCCGCCGCGGGCATCCTTGACCAGGGCAAACCACATCCCGGGTATCCATTCTGAATGGCTCTTCTAAATATAGACCTATGCTCCTGCTTGACTTCCCTATTGAGGAACTGCGCGCTGGGGGATTGGACCAGGTGATGGATGATGTGGGTGGTGGCGGTGGTGACGGTGAGCAGATGGCGGCTGAAATGTCAGAAGAGAGGGAGGGGGGGTATGTAACCCCCTCTGGCAAGTTGTAGCCTCACGGCATGATGATGGAGTGATACGGGCTTTGGTTTGGCCGTCGACAATCCCCCTATGATTTTTCATTTCCCTCTCTCTTCCTCCTGAATCACATAACACCACAGCAGCACTGAAACTCACCGCTTTGGGTCTCGTTCTTGGGCCAATGGCTGAGGATCGCCCTGCCCTGGTTCGAGCTGTTCAACGTTGTCGCGTGCGAGAGTGTAAATATAGCGCAAGGCGGTGTCGTCGACGGGCAAACAAGGTTGTCTGGGGTAAGTCAGACAACCCCGAACTCAAACCAGCCTCGTGGGATTTTGTTCGCACCGAGTTGAGTGAACGCCACCAGTGAATGTTGTGATCTCTGTGGCGTTTTGGGGAAGAAGTGTGAGAGAAGGGCAGGGCAGGGCAAGCAAGCCAGGACAGAGCGTCGCAAGCAAGACATGGAGATATGGACATTGAGCAACCATGTTTGTCCCAGCCATCCCACCTTCATCAGCTACCCCCCCTTTGATCCCTCATCATTAGCTATCGATACTCTACGGACCCAGTTTCCCCCAACACAAACCCGATCAACACCGGCTAAGCAACCCTTTCACAGCATCCACAAACCATCTAAGACAGACAGCATCTCCTCGCCAACCCCCATTGGCCGCTCCCTGACTTGCAGAGCCTGCAGACGCGGGTGGAATAATCGCAAGGTTGCTTAACGCCACACACGCAACCTTCTCCCTCCCTGCTGGTCCTCCATACTTACACACACGGTACCCATGTATGCATGGATACCTATGGAAGCCGTGAATTACGCTCGTTGTTCTGTCAAACCTCAAAGCGCGGTGAGCGGCGGCCTTCTCTCCCCAGACAACCACACACGAGACACTTCTGTTGACTCCTGTTCGAACGAAATGTCCCGAGTCACACAGCGGACCTCTCCCTCTCTCTGTGCCCGCTGAAACAGTGAATTGGGATGAGGGCGGGAGGGAGGTAGGATCAGTTACACGACACACTCGGGCCATGACGTGCCCGCGATCTGAGCCCGGATGGCTGCTGGGCGCTTTTCGAGATTGTACCTGCTTTGCTGGCGGAACACCATGCAATGTGAGATCAAGGCAGGTATGTCTCGGGAGGGGACGTTAGGGAGGTGGAGTTGTTTGGATTGTTGTCCAATGGTAGTTACTGGGGAACTGGAAGCCCGGGGAGCTGGAAGGGAGGAGGAGGGGTTTTCGGAAAGATGGCTCGATGGAAAGCGGAAAAGCTGTGTTCGAAGCGATCGATGGCTTTTACCACCATGTTCTGCTGCGGTGGACGCAGCACCCCCTTCCTTGCTTGGTGGCTTGCCTTGTGTCGGGTAAGTGCTGGGTTCTGTCTCGGTAATGGGAGTGCCCCCGTCACGCCTGGCGATGACATGCATGGCTTGTATGTTTCGGGAGGATTCTAGAACGTCCGAGGGTCTTGCTTGTCCTTGGTTTCGGCAAGCTTTCAGTTCTGGAGACGGGGCATTAACTACCATAGAGGGGTCATGCGACAGGCCAGTTCAGGGGTATTTGCCATTGGAAGCCACTGTTAGTGTCATAACCAGACATCTTTTGAGGCTGTTAGTGTTCGAACAGTTGAGGCTTGCTTCCATGTGGTCTTCCCACTTACATATGAGACACGATGGCTTCTTAGAGCTTATCCACATGGGTTGGTTAGTATGCAGAATGGTCCTGGTGTTTGTCAAGCCCGTCAAAGGTGCGCGCATGTGCCCAAGAGAGCCATCAGCACTATAAAAGCTTGGAATCACAATCCGCGATCGTCAATCCCAGGCGCGGAAAGCGGCCCGAAGCAGGCTAGGGCCCCGGAGGATTTTGGCCGGCAACCTGCCTTTTTAGGAAGGATTGCCAAATCTGGACATGTTGAGGCACCAGAGGATCATCGCGAGAATCCACCCCGAGCAACGATATTCCCAAGCTCTCTGCCCTGAAAACAACGAAGATGAGGCGATTTAACCCGTGCAAGATGGGGGTTTTGCATGTACAACTTGGAGCGGAGCTGAAGCGGGACACGGGGCAGATGAAAGGGTCGCTGACAGCCCACGCCGGACCGACTTTCTTGTGTGACAGGAAAGATGTCTGTCTTGGTTGGGCATTAATTTCTCGAGCAGACGCTCAGCAATGGGCCCTGGCAGGAACTGTTGACGTTGTGGGAGTTCGAGGTTCCCCATCGGGAT
Source organism: Achaetomiella virescens (assembly GCA_031001845.1). Taxonomy (NCBI): domain Eukaryota; kingdom Fungi; phylum Ascomycota; class Sordariomycetes; order Sordariales; family Chaetomiaceae; genus Achaetomiella; species Achaetomiella virescens. The sequence goes on from JARNGD010000001.1 coordinate 843,042, forward strand.
CTTGCCGCCTTCTGACCGCCATATTAGGGCCGAGGCGACGCAGCCGGAGCACGAGACCAGCGCTGACGAGTTAGGAGCACACCTTCGCCGAAAGAGACCTGACCGTACATGACCATATCGTAACAGCCAATATATTGTCCCATAGGCGCGGGCCACTTTACCGAGGTCCCCTCCCGTTCGTCCCTGACATGGGTCCGTCGGCACACAGCCACGACCATCATGCAGCACAACTTCCACCGCCCGCTCACTCCCATCCACTCGTGCTTGTCCCACGGGATGGGAGGCGTACGCACGTCTTCGGGGGCGCATTTCCAAGAGTTAATACATCCTCGGCGTCGCGCCGCCGCCGTTGACAAGCGCCACCACGCTTTGTGAGAGGTTGGGAAGAGAGGGCGCAGCTTGCGATCAACTTGAAGGTGTGCAAGTTGCCCGATTCGGACTCAAGGCGACATGACGTCCTGCTTGATCGTAGGGCTGTCGCTTGAGTCGGTTTGATTCCGCTGTCTTGGGACATATTGTCTCCTTTGTGACTCTTGCTGCTTTCACAGTGCTCATTGTGGGTGATCTGACGGCAGGAAAGGCAAATGAAACATCAATTGCCTGCCTCTCTAGTAGATTTTACATTAGGATCAAGACAGTTTGTAACGAGGTGCTTGGCTCCTGCATACTGTAGGCAGTGGGATTGAGCACGCTGCTTAAGAAATGTTCTCTTATAAAGAGGGCAATTGACAGTGCTTTGTCCCTAGGCCTGCCATTTCCGCTCAGTTGCTGTTGACTGTGCTTTTCTGCATCACTGCACAGCAGGTACGGAGGCAAGCCAACGATGTTTGCCAGTTTTATGGTATTGTTTTTACTGTGTAGGCTCTCTCGAGACCAACCGCCGGCCAAGGCAACCCACGAGTGGCAAGGTAGATAGGGCTCAATTGTCAACCCTAGACTGAGTCAACCTAACTGCCTTGCGGACGTCTTCAAGAAGCCAACTATACATTCCGAATCTAAAAATACCTGCTTGTTGACTCTGTCAGGCGCTACACTGGCTGCTTCAAGTCATCCGGTCGTTGATTCCGGAGCGGATGATGGTCACTTCGACCGCCAACATCTACGCAGTAAGAGGAGGGTCAAACAGCAAGACCTCGAGCCCTCGACGAGCCACATGGAACTTGCTTCGCCGGTGAACAAAGCACACCTAGACTCCATGCCACTTGAACTGCGCAGAGGCTCAGGATTCGGGGTCATCCACGAAGACAACGACACAGGGCAACACCACCTCGCTTCAAGGGCAGCTTCCGACCAAGGTCGTGAACAAACATCAGACGCCTTCAACTCCGAACAAATGACACCGGTGCTACCTACTGGCTATCTAATGGCCTATCTAAGGGTGCAAATGCAGCAACAATCCACGCCCGCGGGCGATCGACGTACCGATCTAGTCCATGCTTTGTCCCTCCTATATACTTCCTCCTCCGTCAAACTGACTCCTCCCGTCATCCCCTTATCCATTCAACTATCCCATCCTCCATCGCTGACCCATCCCAGTCCTTACGAGTCCAAGCCATGGCAGTCTCTTCTCCCGGCTGCCCAATATTCCCTCCCTCAATCCATCAACATGCCAAGACGCAAAAGCACCGACCAGCCACCCGCTGATCCCAAAGGTACCCGAAATTTCCCAAGTACCCGCCATGTTTGCTCGCCCCTGACAGCCAGCCCAACATCAGCGCGATCGAACCTCCCTCCAAGGCAGCAGAAACATCCGCATCGCAGGTCTTCCTTTCCATCACCCACCCTCCATCAAATGGGTGACCAATGACAGCCTGATTATGACTGCCACTGCCGCGTCCCAATACCGAACCTCCTTTGATTCATCAAGCGAGCGCGGCAACCCCTACAGTGAGGGGACAGCGAGGACGCAGCAACCACTCGCCCATTCCTCCACACCAAAAGAAGGGAGGAGGAGAAAGCAAGAGAACCCAGAGAAAATTGCCCACGCGCAAGAATCCACTTCCCCTTCCATCCGTCTCTCCACCCAGATCACTGCCAGGTCTCGAACCTTCTGCTCGCCTCCCTCCCTTCACAGCATGCTTGGGATGAAGCTGGCTGGATAGTGAGGGTAAATTTGAAAACAGTATGCGAGGGGGAAGCGAAAGACAACGTAGAGAAGGAAGAAGAATCCCATTCAAATATCCTCTCTCAGGAGTAGTAGTAGTACGCATCCAGCGCCAGCCACGCCAGCCCAGGCCCATTATTTTCACCCCCTCAGATGATGCCCCCATGGTAATGCACTCCAAGCCATGCCACAGGGTATATATTCTCCTTTTCTCTTTACTCTTCCCCAAGTCTCTCTCTCCCCCACCTCCCCCCACCTCCCCCACGAAACAAAGAAAAAGAAGAAAAAAGAGAGAGACGCTATCTACTTGTGTGTTTTCTTTTGTGAGGATGGTGTTTATGCAGCGAGAGGCTGCAGGCTAAGTAACGCAAAGGGAAGCGTAGTAACGTGTAAAAGAGATCACCGCTGCCCACGTCAGGGAGGCAAGCAGGCCGGCAGGGGGGAATGCAAGAGGCAGTGTGTGTTGATTCAAGGAGGCAGGCAAACATTTTTCATTTTGTTTTGTAGATCTGCTCTAGTGGCAGATTACAAGACATAGGTGGCCTTGAGCGCTTCCTGATCGTGGGGCTGGAGTTGGGAGATGAAGTCGTTGAACTGGGGGATGAGTTGGCGGTAGATGTTGAGGACCTGTAGAAGAATCAGCATCGGCGCTGCCCGTCACAGAGGTAGGCAGAGGAAACTCACATTCTGCAGAACGTCGTGCAAATCCCGCTTGATTGGGTTCTCCAGCTTCAGATCGCGATACCTCGCAATGGCCGTGAAGAAGCGCAGCAGATCTTTCTCCATCGCCTTCGGGTTCTGCGCGACCACCATGCTGAAACCCCTGAATGCCGTCGCCTTCTCCTCAGAGGGGTCGATATCCTCCATCGCCTTGAGGAACTCCTCCGAGAACTTGGGCAGATGAGGAGCAAGGAGCTCGTGGTTATCGAGACCCAGCCTGCCGAGCGCAATCGCGGCGTTCTCCTCGACACCCGGGGGCACGCCAGGGTTGAGAGATGATCTCGACGAGGCGCTGGAGCAGCCCGGGAACGAATGGTGCCATGCCCGTTTTGTACTGCATGGCGATCTCGCCGGCGCTCCAGCAGGCGTTGTTAACCACACTGAAGCTGCCGTCGATCTCCTCGTCCAGGATGTTCTCGAGGTCGAGGCGCTTGAGCAGGATCGGCAGGATGGAGGGCAAGAACGGCTCGAGCTGCTTGAAGACGAACTTTGCGCAGTCACCGAGGAGCGCGTAGGCCGATTGCTGCACCTCGTCGGTAGGGTCCTCCATGCAGAAACTCAGGAGCTCGAAGAAGGCCGGCTGGCTGCTCTGCACCAGCTTGACGGCCTTGGCATCGTCGAGGGCCTGGATGATGGCGCTCAGGAGGTCGAGACTGGTGACCAGGAAATCCTTGTCGGGCTGGTCGAGCTCGGGGTTGTTGTTGGCAGCCATTGTCTGCTCTAGGTTCTGGTGGATGACGTTGACGCAGCGCGCAAAGATGGGCTCAGCGTAGGGAGAGTAAAGGCGTCACCAAGAGCGATGGCCACGTAAGACAAGCACTCGAGGAGGGGGAACATCTCCCTCGACTGATCCGGCACCTTCTGCCACCGGTCGATGAGTGCGGGCATGAGCTGGTTGCAGAGCTCGGGCCGCGCCAGCACGGGGCCGACGTGCTCGGCCAGCGTCTGGACGCAGTCGTAGAGAATCCATCTGTTCTTGTCCTTGTACTTGCTGAAGCAAAGAACATATTGCTGGATGATGGGTCCACAGAAGGGTTCGAGGTGCTTCCCTGCCTTCTCCTCCAGATTTGCCATGGCCGAGGCACCAGCCTCCTGCACCTTCTTGTTCTTGTCGACCATCTTCCTCAGGATACCGTCCATCAGGGGCACGAAGTAGGTCTGTCTTTGCGCGGGATCCCGCAGGTTAGCGGCCCAGGCCGAGTAACGGCCGAGCGTCCAACATGTTTATTGTCCGGACAACAGGTTCAGAGTCATCGAGCAGGCTGATAAGGTAGGGGATTAGCTCCGGCAGGTGGGGGACGACGACGTCCATGCAGCCCTCGGCGACGGCGCCGAGCGCAAGGACGGCAGCCTCCCGACGGGGCCAATCTTGGTCTTGAGGTTGGTCTGCAGGTAGGGCAGGATGCAATTGAACACGGGGCCGCCAAAATCGGGGCAAAGACGTCAAGGGCCGCCGCCGAGCATTTCCTGAGTGTCCACTTCTCGTCCGGGTTCTCGTCACCCTCCTCGTCGGAGTCGTCGATCTCTCCCTCTTCAGGTCATCCTCCATGCTCGCAAGCTTCTCATAGGCGTTGGTTTCTTGGTTCGCCTCGTTGCCACCCTCGCCGTTGACGCCGCGCTTCAGGTTCTTCTTCGCAAACTGGGGCTTGATGTCCTGTTCGCGGTCCTCCTCATCCTCATCGTCCGATGCGCCACCCAACATGGCAATATCCTCCGGGCTATACACCATGCACTCCAGCAGCACCGGGATAATCTTTTGAACGTAGGGCTCGAGGCTTTGCCAAAGATCGTCATGCTCGCCAACCGAAAGCCAGAACTCGGCGGCTTCGCAGGCAAGGTCCTCATCATCACTCTTTTGTTGCGAGATGATGTAGTCAACCAACCCGCTGAGGTGTGGGACGAGCTTGTCCGGACGGGTTTCGACGAGGCGCACAAACGCACGGCAGACCTGGCGGCGGACGTCGGAAACGGGGTCTTCGGCGAGGTAGAAAAGGTGTTGCAGGAGGTCGTCGATGGAGTTGACATGGCCTGGGATTTCCTGGGTGTGAAGACGTTGATGGCGGTCAGGGCCTGGGTGCGGACCTTGGGCAGCGGGCTCTTGGTCGCCTGGATGAACTTGGGAAGGAGGACGTTGAGCGGCCGCTGGCCGTTGTGCTCCCGCTCCAGCAGCTTGGTGTTGTCTTCGCAAATCTTGGCCATGGCAGCCATGGCGCCCTCCTGAGCCTCGTTCGAGACGTGGCCGCCTCGTTGCTCAGCAGCTTCAGCAACTCCTGCAACAACTCCGGCCAGCTGTAGAGCCCCCCGCGGCGGATCATCTCGGTCGCAATATTGCCAGCATAGTTGCGAATCTGCGAGTTCTTGTCCTGGATGCCCAGCGGAATGGCCAGCTTGATCAGCGTGAGGCTGGTTTCGGGGATCTGCTTGTAGTTCGACTTGACGTTGTTCTTGAGCATGAGGGCGGCCGCCGAGCGCACCAGGTGCCAATCATTGGGAGAGAGCGCCACGCCGGCGGGAGGCTCAGGGCTCGAAAAGATGTATGCCAGGTAATTGTTGATATCCGGGCTCGCCTTCGCTTGAGAGAGCATCTGCGCGGGGCGCTCGCGTCAGTCTCATGTTGCGATCGGCGTTGCGCCGCGCGCGCAAAGGGTTCTGTGCGACGACTCACAATCTCGGCCTGCTTCTGGGCAGCCTTATTGAAGCCACTCAGCGAGTCCTTGAGACAAACCGCGAGAGTCTGCAACGACTCCTGGTTCGGTTGCCAGGCCATGGCGGATGTCGTCGAGTATCGGGGCGGGGCAATGTGTGTGGTGCGCGTGCTTCTGTGGGCTCAGAAGGCGGCAAGCACTGGCTGCAAAGAGGAGGAAGGATCTCGAGGGCGGAACGAAGCCAAAAGATGGCAAATCGATGGCCTGATCGTCCTGAGGAGGATGCGCAGCAAGGTGAATGATGGGCTTTTCGTCGAAGGGTAGACTTGGGGGTTACGGGTTGGAGGATGGTGGTGATGGCATTCTTCGGTCCTTTCTTTCTGGCGCTGCCCTGCGCAAGGTGGGGTGAAGCAGAAGCTGTTAGCCTTTTTGCACTAACTAATAAGGTAAGGAGCGTTGGGTTATCAGGCTAATCGAGTTGCACAAAAAGAAAAAAAATGAAGCAGGTCAGGTCAAGCGCGAAACGATGCGCCTGCCGCTTCCCTGAACCGGACCTGTGCGAAGATGGAACTGACGTACCTTGAAACCTGTTGCGATTGTTGGTCTCTGGACAAGAGGCCGTGACCTGACAATGGCTGGTCAATGTGGGGTGTTTCAAAATCCGCGAAGTTGGCTTTTCCCACCCTGAATTTTGCGCCGCAAATGGGCACCCTGGTGACAGTGTTGGCGGGGCAAGGCAAGGCCTGGGATATTGAAGGCAGCCAACCAGAGGAGGGGCTTTAAGAGCTCCTGCTTTTCACCAAACCGTTTGTCTTCCCGCAGCCTGCCATTATCTCATACATTTATTGTTCAGAGTCTGAATGGCCGGCTGTTTCCAAAACAATTTCAGGATGGCTGGGGGTTTCTTAACTAGGCAATCCTCAACGGACAGTGCCTGATGTCTCATGCAACGAATCGACGAATTTCCTGTCATGCCACCAAATGCTGTGACCAGCATCTGTGCCGGCCCACGTCACGGCTCCCGTGTGACAAATGAAAAGAAGCCTGTTGGACAAAGTGAAGTCATTCCTGTCTCTCTCTTCTTGTGGCGTGCTTCAAGGGCGGTCCCCGAGACACGAGACATGGAATTGGCCATCCGAGCCGCCCAAACCCGCTGATGCTCGATCAGAGCCGCTCTGACGAAGATGGTACTTCACATCGGGGAATATGTTTCGCTCCCCGTTGTCCAAACCTCATCCTCGGACCTTTAGGGGGACCCGAATAAGGTTAGATTTGAGGTGAGAGGAGCTGCATGTTGGCTACTAGGGTCTGTCAGTGGCTGCATGTGTCGTCCCAGTTGGAACCGTTGCCAATGCTTTGGAACGAGATGAAATGGACGTTGCGGGTTTCGGTGTCGATTTCAAAGCTCCCCATGACGGCTTAGTACTATGGGCGGCACCGTCGGAAGGAGCCTGGGCGGCTTCGATGACGGGCTTTAGGCTGGCCAGGGTGACCTCGACCACCTTCTTGAAGGCGTCCATCTCTTCCTCCACTGTGCCACCAAGACCGGTGCTTGCAAAACTGATCGAGTTGCCCACATAAGTCGGGAGTTGGGTTTTCCTCGCCAGCAACTTGGCCAGCCGGGTCGTGAACTCGATTGTCGGCTCTACCGTGCACAGTGCGTCGACAGCGGCTGACTTGGATTATATTTCTGGGATGCAGTCAGCAGCTGTCCTGGAATTTCCGGGGCAACAGACGGACATCTGGAAGGGCGTAGACAAACGAGCCTAGTGGGGTTGGTGAGCCCGCTTCTTCCATGGACGCGGTGGTGAGAAAGAGGAGGATCGCCTTGGACTTGACAGTCAGATGGAGGTAGATGCGCGTGTCCAGCGAGCGCGGGAGAGGGAATGATAGCTGGACCGGCGCCTCCATGTCCTTTATGATGATAATTTTGGTGGATGTAAATGACTCCAAGAGCACAGATGTTGAGCGAGGACAGATGGTTGACAGGGCCGGGATGAAAGAGGACTGGACCATTGGCAATTCACTCGACCTTCGATGGCCCCATGGCGCCCCATTTGAGCAAGGCCAGGGGTTAGGGTTTTTGGTGTCTGCAACACACCAAGTTTGCGAGATCCTCGAGCTCCCTCTTCATCGATTCCCTCTGCTACATTTCCATCTCATGTGCTCACTCGTGTATAATTAATTACGAGACTCGATTCAATTCAAGGAGAAACTTGCCATGGTGTAGTTGGCGTGACGTAGGGGCACCGCACCTTCTTCGTTCGCCTCCACAATGTAGCTCATGAAATTTCTGTGTTGGTTATCTCTAACTC